>JAFEMH010006457.1:0-122847 GCA_022495995.1 Adenophora triphylla var. japonica
GCAAGTTTATTTGGAGTTGAAAAAAAAAGGGAGACCAATATAAAGGGAAGAAGTCAAAGGTATTTGCCAAAAAAGGTGCTAAGTCGAGTCGAAGCCACTGTCCCGAAACGACCAAGGGTTGACCAGCGGCAGGCACTTGTGGAGGCATGGCCAGGCGGCCAAGTTCCTCCCCCAAACAACAAAGAACCCCAAGGCAACAAGATTCTACAACAAGCATAAATACACCAAAAAACAAAAACCTCAATGGCAGGTATTCAAATGGAAGAAGCCCGTGTGTATCATCAGAAATGACTCTCGAGGTCATCCCCATTCAAATAATTTTCGGTTTCGGCCCCAATACGAGTACCCATGGAGAGCCACTACTTCCAATCGCTTCCCAATCCACTTGTTCTTCCGCACCTTACATAGATGCAAATCATGTCATATTACACCAAATACCCTAAAGCGGTTCTTCAATAAGGGATCGATGAACAATGTTAGGGCTCCAAAGAAAAACTAATCCTTTGGACCCAAAAGAATAAAGGGTACCATAAATCTTATTTTTGTTTTGCGGTATCCAGGAAAGGTCTCTGGTACTTAGATAGTGGTTGTAGTAGACATATGACCTTCAATAAAGATTGGTTTGCAACAATATTCCCTAAAAATGGTCCAAATGTAACCTTTGGTGACAATTCCCAAGCTAAGGTCAAAGGATCGAAATCTTGTTACAAAAAGATATCATTTTTACAAATGTATCCTATGTGGAAGGTCTCAAACACAATTTGATCGGCATTAGTCAAATGCGTGACAAGGGATATCATGTTGTTTGTACTAAAGACAAATGCCTTGTTAAAGATAAAAACAATAAAGTCATCCTAAGCTGGATCAAGAAAAGGAAATCTCTATTGCTTGAGCTTAGAGATTGTGGAAACTTCAAATGCTCACTTGCCTTACGTCTTTCAATCAATCGATATGTCATGGCTATGGCACGAGATTGGCTCACCTCAATCACAAAACCATTTCCAAGCTTGCAAATTCCAATCTTGTCGAGAGGTCTACCAAAGATCCCATTCAAAAAGGATAAAGCGTGCAAAGCATGCCAATGTGGGAAGCAAAAGAAATCCTCATTCAAACCCAGATCAAGTTGGACACCTCAAGACCTATTGAAGCTTGCTTCATATATGGATCTTTTTGGACCCATAAGAACTAGATCTTTAGGAGGAAAAGATACTCCCTAGTTGTTGTTGATGATTTCACAAGATTCGCTTGGATCATTCTTCTTGAATCCAAAAGTGACACCATAGGCTGTACGATAAAGCTATTCAACAAAATTCAAAATCAAAAGGGACATCCATCATCAAGATCGGATCGACCATGGAAAGGAATTTGAGAACAACTTTGGAGTGGAAGAATATTGTGATTCAAAGGCATAGATCCACAATTTTTCAGCCCCAAAGAACTCCATGACAAAATGGTGTTGCGAGAAAGGAAAAAGCAGAACAATGCGTGAGGCGGCAAGAACAATGCTTTGTCGAGAACATAATCTCCCAAAATATTTTTGGGGTGAAGGCATTACCCTTCTTTGTGTATGTTCAAAACAAAACCACGATCAACAAATTTCACAAGAAGACTCCATATGAATTATGGAACAACAAAGTCCTACCATTTCCTACTTTCGCGGCTTTGGAAGTAGATGCTTCATCCTTGGCAATGGCAAGAACAATTTGGACAAATTTGACTCCAAAAGTGATGAAGGAATTTTTCTTGGATACTCTAACACAAGCAAAGCTTATAGAGTGTACAACAAAAGAAGACTTGTTGTGGAAGAATCTATTCATGTTGACTTTGATGAAAACAATGATCAAAGTATAAGCGAATTATGTGATTTTGATGAAGGATTGGGAAATCTAGATAATCTCCACTGAATCATCCCCCATTCTTGATTCAACTATTCTCGATCATGAACAAGATTCATCAAACCTTCCATACATGGTTCCAAGAAATTCATCGACGGCCATCCTATGCCGGACGGCCATCAACCATCCCGCTCTCATCAATGACCAATCAAGCCAACAAAGTCAGGAAATCTCTCCCACCTTCAATCCGATGGATGAGGAAGAAAATATTCAAATAAATAGTCATCCCTTGGTGATCTTCCTCAAAATCCTCACTTAGGCGACTGACCCTTAGGTGACGGCCAACCCTTAGGCCTGACGGCCATCCCAATTCCTCATCTAATCTATCTTCTAACCTCCTTCCATCTTCATCCAATAATCCTCCTTCTCCTCTCAAAACCAATGATGAAACCACAATTACCCATATCATTCCACCCAATAAAGATCTTTACATCGGCCTTGATTGATAAAACCCGGTTCCAGACAACATCCCCTTTCTCATGAGTGCATTCATATCCCGAGTGGAACCAAAGAAGATAAATGAAGCACTCCCGAGATCTTATTGGATTGAAGCCGTGGAAGAAGAAGCTGGAGCGGTTTGAAAGAAACAAAGTATGGCAACTTGTTCCTAAACCAAGAAATCAAAGCTGTGATTGGAACAAGATGGGTCTTTAGAAACAAGATGAATGAAGAAGGTATTGTAATAAGAAACAAGGCGGCTTGGTTGCTCAAGGTTATAGACAAGAAGAAGGCATTGACTATGATGAGACCTTTGCACTGTTGCAAGACTTGAAGCTATAAGGCTATTTCTTGCCTATGCTTCATTCAAGAAGATGAAAGTTTTTCGAGATGGATGTCAAGAGTGCATTTCTAAATGGAGTTCTAAATGAAAAAGTGTTTGTATCTCAACCCCTGGTTTTGAGCATCCAAAATTCACGATCATGTATTCAAAGCGAACAAAGCATTGTATGGGCTTAAGCAAGCACCTAGAAGCTTGGTATGACACCTATCTAGATATCTTCTTGGAAAAGGATTCACCAAAGGACATATTGATAACACCTTGTTTATCAAAAATATGGAGATGATCGAGTTGCTCATCCAAGTCTATGTTGATGACATAATCTTTGGCTCATCAAATGAGAACTTGTGCCTTGAATTTGGAGATATCATGAAGGATCGAGTTTGAGATGAGCATGATTGGTGAGCTCACATTCTTCCCTAGGCCTTCAAGTCGAAGCAAATGAAGGAAGGAATCTTCATCAACCAAGCCAAATACTCAAGGAAATGATCAAAAAGTTTGACATGCAAGCTGCATCCCCTGCTAAAACTCCTTGTCAACCACAACCAAGCTTCATGCGATCAAGATGGACAAAGTGTAAATCCAACACTTTACAGAAGCTACATAGGATCTCTCCTATATCGACGGCTTCAAGACCGGACATAATGTTTAGTGTATGTAATACATGTGCTAGGTTTCAAGCCAATCCCAAAGAATCTCATCTCTCGGTGTCGAGAGAATTTTTGAGATATATCAAAGGAACCCACGATTTTGGCCTATGGTATCCCACTTTGAATCCCCATTCTCTCTAGTTGGATTCACGACTACGACTATGCGGGTGCAATCTAGATAGAAAATCCACTAGTGGTGGATGCCGGTTGTTGGATCAAGGATTATCTCATGGTCAAGCAAAAAGCAAACCTCGGTTGCAACCTCAAGCTGCGAAATTTGAGTACATTCTTTGCGAGGCTTGTGTTGTTCACAAATTCTCTACCTTAAAAGTCAACTTCAAGACTTTGGAATTGAATTATCAAACATTCCCATCTTACGTGACAACTCGAAGTACCATTGCTATGACGAGAAAATCTGTCGACATTCAAAAACCAAGCACATTGAAGTCGAGGCATCATTTCATCGAGAGATCATGTTGAAAAAGGGAATATCAACCTTGCAAAAGTTTGCGAGAACAATGTCTACGATATTCTCACAAAAGCCATGGATGAAAAAAGATTTGAACTATTGAGAGCCATGCTTGGGATGATTAATATGCCAAAATAAAAGGGGTGTTCTTTTCAAATAAAAGAGGATTACAAACGAGTAATGCTATCACAATGTTGCACGATAGCTATTACATCTTACACATTCCTAACAAGCCATCCTTGTGGCTATCATTCCAAAAGCCTTGAAAACCAAAAACAACAAAAACTTACAACAAAAACATTCAAACAACCCATCAAATTCTTCTCTCTCATCTCAACTTACCCAACAAAAACTTCTTCCAAACCAAACAAATCTCGGATCCACTCTTTTCTCTTCAATCCTTCTCCTCTGGTCGGACATTCTTTGGAAATGTCACGATCTCCCAGAACCCTCCACCGGCCTCATTCCTTCAATTCTAGCCTCCTGAGTTGATTGCAAGGTTTGTTGGTACCTCTGCAACCACCTTTGGATGCCTCTCCAAGAAAGGATCAATGGAAGTATTTGAATATTGGAGAGAAGGACTTGCTCTTCTAGGCCACCACTCTTCAAGCTGGATCATATGGTGAAGCAATCCCTCCATTGGAGTAACAAAGCTAAATTCTCTGAAAAGAACCATTCCACTGTGATTGCAAATGGTTGACCAACATTTGACTCCACCCTCTCCACGGTAGGTGCTCTTGCGGGGGTGAAGCAACCTACTGACTGGTTGAACGGGTATGAGATGGTTGAAGAAGGAGATATATGCACTCTGCAAAGTTATCTCCTCTACCTTCCAACAAACCAACTCCTGGAGAAAGAGAATCCTGCTCACGGGTGTATAAAGCTTATCTTGCTCAACCTTCTTTACGACGGCTAAGCTTCTCTCCTTAGGCTGTCCCGAGCTCTGTCTGCTTCACCCAACTCCCCGGTGTGTATACCACTTTCTACCTTACTCCTTCCCTTACTTGACTCTCCTTGATCAACTTTGATTGTCTTCCCAAACAGTCTTATTCCTTCTCCCTCCTTCTTGTCAATCTTTTCCTGACGGACTACCTCCTTCATTTCTATATCTTCATCAACCCTCACTCTCTTTTTCTTTCCACTTATCATTCACTCTCTCTAAACTTTCAACAATGTTGAAAGCCTCTCTATCTATCTCCATCTCATCACTCATCAAATCATCCTCGCCATTTTTTCCCAAAGACCAATTGCTTAGTTTGTGAGCCATAACCTTTGGATTAAACTTTGAAGAAAATCTTCCCATTTTTGTTTGTAAATCAATGCGAGTAATTTTCCTCACGAAGTTTTCATTGTTTTATAGGCAAATTTTCACCTAGCTATCTCAGAACGGCAATCATCATTCAAACTAGCTTAAGCGTCGGAGATTTCTTTCAACAGCTAGGTTAAAGCATACTTTAAGTGATTTGATCGAGTTAATTGCTCACAATTGTCACTTCCTTCGCCGCCTCTTCCCTTTGCCAAATCTCCTTGAAAAGGAGAATGTTCTTCTTGTGTTTTGTGGGAATAAATGTCTCAACATGGGGAAGGGTAAAAACCCTTTGTTCATATGAACGGTTACTTAACTTTGTAACCCCAATGCTCATTAAAGCCCACGTACCACTCATCATTTGTCTCTCTCTCTCTTTCGCAATCACCAAAATTCCTTTTTCCTTAACCCTCGGTTTAAATTTCTTCTCTTTCCCTCTCCAATCTACCATCGTATTTCTCCAACCCTAATTCTTTTTCAAAGCATCAATGGCGGACCACTAAAGCAATGTACCCGAGATGCTCATGGCTACTTCATCAAACCCAACTTCTATGACTACGAAGTTGGAATCCTCATCAAAGAAGCGCTTGAGGTAAATGAACTACTTGATTTTATGGGAGCTAAACCCCGATTTATGAAGAACTCTGCTTGAGAGAAATTTATTTGGTAGGAAGAAGAAACAATGAAGATAATTCAATAAGCGCCACCATAGAAAATGTAGAGATAACTATCACTCAAGATATGGTTAGTGAGGTCTATGGAATCCCAAATAAAGAAGATCTTTGTGAAAAATATATGGGATAGAGGATCGGAAAGATTAAAGGCTGTTTATGAAAAATTTCTTGGTCTTAAAGTAAGCGACTTCAAAGCTGTTCAAGACAAAGCTATGGTGAAGAACAAAGATGATATCTTCAAGTCAACATTGATGGATGTGGTCAACAAAGCCATTGATGGCAAACAATCCTCATTTGACCAAATGGGATCAAATGAGTGGAAGCGGATGCTTTCGGCTGATGACCCAAGGATACAAATTGGTGCATTGTCCTTCTCCATAATTTCCAACTTGCTTTGTCTCATCCTCTACTCTCAAATTCAAGAAGCAAGGTGGAAGGATGAACAACTTGATTCATGAGTGGAATCCTTGAAGTCCTAATTCCAAAGCTCAAACCTGCTCTATCCAAGAAATGGTGAAGACGGTAAAGGCATCGAAACAAGATGCTTCAATGAAAGAACCTTTTCATTGAAACAAAAGAAGGAATTGTTATGAAGGTGGGGATATGAGCCTTGAGAGTTTCAAAGAAGCCCAAGAGAAAATGCTTGAAGAAACAAGAATAAAGCTTAATCATTGGAAAGATTTGATAGCTTTGGCTACTAGTAGGAGAATGAAAAGAGGAGTAAAAACCAATGTCAAGAAAACTGGAGTGCTCAAGAGAAGCTGTGGTATCTCCTAGCAAAAAGAGCAAAAGCAAGGATGATCGATAGGCGACGGTGAAGGAACCATCTCGACGGCCATGCTATGAATCTTTGAAGAAAGAGGTGATGTTGATGGCCATGAGGTTGACACTATGAATCAAGATGATGCTTTGGTGATGCTAACATAGATTCTCAAGAGCTTGAGGCAGCCCTTGCCCTATCCAAAACCCTTCACAAAGGAAAGCAACATCGAGACTGGCTATCCCCTCCCGGTCAGACGGCTACCGGATCAAAGGTACAATCTTCCTTAACCATTCCTTCTAAATCATTACCAAAGAAAAGAAAAATTGAAAGAAAGCCCCCAAATCAAAGAAAACCAAAATATCTACCCCTTCCATTTCCCCAAAATCCACACCCACGGGACATCAATCGGCCATTGAAGCTATCCTCAATCTCAAAGAACCCTTAGATAAGCAACCTTTAAGGGGAACAACGATGAGAATATCCCCTCTACCCAACCTCAACGGTTAGCTAAAATCATGAGAGCAATTGAGGCTATTGAGTTGGATGGGAACCCAGAGATCTTTTGAAAAATTTGTTCTTTTTTATCTAAAGGACTTTCTGAGTGAGGAAGAATCTGTAGTGGCCCTAGATGAACTCAGGCTTAGGTTAATGCAGAAAAGAAGTGGACCAGGTGAGTCATCTAGAAACCCCAAGGTGACAGCTATGAATGTAGATAGCCATCCCTTCCCTTCCATTCACGAGGCGAACGTGAATGATCACCTTCCCAACTGTTGAAACTGAAAGGGGGAATCTTGATAATACCTCTAAGATCATTCAAAATCTCAAGAAGGTTGGAGTTGAGATTAATCCCACTCTGGTCTCAAAAGGAGACTCAATTGTGAATGCTTGCAAAGGTCTTGAGCTTGATGGAACTCAGGAAAATGAGGAAGCTATGATAGCTATCCTTGAGAAAAGGTTGGCAAAAAGTGAAGTAAGGGCAGCCTTGAATCTCCTCAAATCTCAATTCACTTCCAGGTCTCTAAATCAAAGTCTTGGCCAAACCTCTGAGCCAATCCCAACTGTTTCAACCCAATCCTCTGCACCTTCCAAGCCACCTTCTCCAATTCCTGAAAATGAACCTTTTGAAGCCTCTCCACAAAGTCCAATACTGGCTGGACAAGGTCAAGACATATCTGACAGTGATCCCATTCCTAACAGTCCTCACAGTTCTCCAAGTCATTCTATTCCTCCAAATCCAAATCAATCCTTCCTTCCCAAAAGGGAACCTTGGATGCTTAGCTGTGGAATTGATTTCTCTTTGTCTTCCATCAAAGCAGCAAGGACAAGGTTACCCCATGTAACTCACATCCCAGAAATTGCAAATCCCTTCATCTATCCAAAATTAAGGGCTGTCAAGGAATGGCTTGATTGTTGTAGCAAGAAACCTGGCGAGGGTTAGTGTTCTTTGCCTATGAAAAATGGCGGTATCCAAGAAGCTCATCCACCTCCAACTTTGTTCATCAAATCCCATCCTTCCCAAAGTTCATCACTCCCAATACTCTTCTTGATTGGGAAATTCTTTTGACTGACTCATCTCTCCATAACTCGATTCTTGCTTGTATATGCCAAAGGGTTTAGTCTTCTCCTGTGCATTGACCTTGCAAAAACACTTTTCCTTTCCTTTGTTTGAACAAAAGTGTGCCATTATGCTTTTATTAAGCAAAGCTGTCAACATCTTTTCCGCAACTCTTAATCCAGGAATTGAGCCATACCTCTCACCCTTCATCATTGTAGATCCTATTAACTTCACCTCACCCAATGAAAACTCTCACTTCAAAAACTTGGTCTCTATTCCTGAGATCAAAGAATTCGAGATCTTCCATAGCCGTCAGTCAAAGCGAGCTGAAGCTGTTATTGATCTTTCATCGGACTCGACAGCTATGATATTGATAGTGATAATGATGCTCCCTCAAGCCCTGATCAAGACTCTCCAACAATATTTCCACCCCTACAGTTTCCAATCCTCCTCAGCAATTCACTCATGCTCAAGCATCGGTTCAGCCACAACCGGATCAACCCGGTGTGCCCATGCAGAGCAAGAAGACCAGGAACAAGAAGAAACATTTGTGGGGCACAATGAGAATCGAAATGATCAAATACCCCTTAGAAGATCTCAACTGAAGTCAAAGGAAGACAAATTCTTCAAGTATGATGAAAGGATGTCACGGGAGTGGAACAATGAGTTCTTCTACGAGAGGAGTTGAGCCTGAAATGAGAAGAGAGTTAGAGGATGAAAGAAATCGAGATTCTATCGGCCCGGACAAGAAAGAGATGAATTCTATGATCAATTGGCTGATGAATAATTGTATTTGTTATGGAACAATTTTTTTTTGTTAAAAACAATTTGTTTTGTTTGCCTCAGTTTGTATGACAGTATTTTGTGAACTCTTCTCATCTTGAGATTAATTCCAAGTATTCAATCTCGGTTTGATTACCTCTCTTTGATATGATTCCTTGGATTACTTCTTTTATTATTTCTCTTATCAAAGCTGTGAAAACTTGTTCTAAATAAATCTTCCTTTACCAAAAAGGGAAATTGTTAGGACCTAACTTTGATCAATGTCTTAGTTAGTTGGTTTTGATAAAGGAATATATATATAGAACAGGGTTTATATCAAAAGATGTTATCTGTCATAATTCTTCACTTTGACTATGAGTCGCGGTATGATTCTTTCTTATACAATGTTTACAATCAATCAAAAACATGAATCATAGTCTCTCTCTAAGTCATCAAGATCATCAAGTGCATCTCGGTCCTTATTAGAGATCCTCTCGATAGCTAAGCATTGCCATGATCTCGACGGCTATGACTTCGGTCCTCGAGCGACCATCTCCTGCCTCACACCATGTTACCACAAACTCAACCATGTTAGATCATGCATCTTCACGGCTATCAAGTCCATCAATGAAGACCAATGAAGACCACTGAAGACCTTCTAGAAGCTCTCGGTTCAAGCTCACGGCTCAAGACGGCTCATGAAGACTGCGTGGACAAGTGGGACAAAGACCGATCAAAGCTCATTAATGTAGCTGCAGCAGTCATATTCCAACGGCTACATTGAAGGGTATAAATAGAGGATCTCTTCCTCTAACAAAACCACTGAAAAATACTCATTTTCCCGAGTCAAAAACCCTTTCCAAACACCCACACACACCTCCCGTAATCCACACACACACACACCAATCCTTACCTTTAAAATCCTGTTCCAAACCAAAACCTTCACCCCTAAACCTCTTCACCAACAAAAACAACCCCAGTGTGTTAATTCACAAACCCCAACCACCTAAGACTGTACTTTAGGTGTAGAATAAGTTTGTAATCACTCAAGAGCGTACTTTGAGTGTATTAGTTATTTTGTAAAATCTTGAGGCTGTACTTCAAGTTGTAAAAGCACTTAAGACCGTACTTTAAGTGTATCCCTAGTTATTGTACTAATTAGGAAGAGGAAGTTCAAGGAACTTGCCAAATCAATCATTTGTAATTTTTGTTGATTAAAGATTATAATAAAATTGATCTCACTTGTCAAGTTTGACAGTGAGGGTGGATGTAGGAGGAGTGAACTCTGAACCACTTTAAATTCTCTGTGTTATTACATTTTTGCAATCACATTCACACACTTGCATTATCTCCTTGTGTTTGTTGTCCTACCATTATTTCAAATCACTTTTATTCCGCTGCACAAATCAAATTATCATCTGACAGCTAAGCCAATACCATAGCTGTCTGATCATCTACATACCAAGCAAGGGCCTTTCAACCTTGAACACAGTACAACTGAAAATTATGCTCCCTACGTCCCAAAATAAATTATCAACAATTTTTCTGACATAGATCGAGACAGGAATGGAGGAATATATTTTCATATCTTTTATGATTTTATTATTATTTTCGGAATTAATTTTAGTAGAATAATTATAGGAGGTTTTAGAGTTGATTTAGACTTGATTTATTAGTTTTAGACTCCTAATAGGTTATCTTATAGGTTAGACATTATTTAAGGACTTTATTTCTTGTTTTCCAAGTTTTATGGGTGCTATAAAATAGCCCTAAAGTTGTAATCCGAAAATTAGAGTTTTTGATTATTGAATTAATAGAGAATAAAGAAAAAGCTGAGGCTTTCTTTATCTAGGGTTTGTAACCCATTGTTTCTGGTTCTTTTCCGTTCGTTATCAATCTCAAGGCTTCTTTCGACATCATTTTCAAATTTGGATCAAGCGCAAATTTGAAAAACTTGTTGATCATTCATTTTGGCACGGAGGGAGTAGCACTATAAGTACATAAAATAGAATGTTATGCAATATTAAAACAAGTGCCTATAACATTCATAAAAATAAACATTGATGTCTTGTCTTAAAATACTGGTCAAATAAACCTAATACAAGTGCAACTATACACAAACAACTGAGATAGACTTCCATGCCAAATGGCTGGGTAGAATACCGACATACAAACTATATTAAGTGCTCCTTCCTTCTTACACCTAGCTGCTTTAAGGAGGCAGCCTTATAGCAAACCATGGGCTTGTTGACACCATCCTTCCTTCAACCTCCCTATCTTCGCCCATTATCTACATTATCACAAGAAACATATATCAATCAAATGGAACATATATCGAGAAGAGATCAATTTTAAACTAACATAGAGCAATTTTAAACCGACCTTCCTGAATGATGACATCCCAATAGAAGAAGTTGCTTGAGAAAGATATGTTTTGGCTGCTACTTGACCAGCAACTTCACACTTCGCCTGATAGGACACAACAACTATGCATGAAGTCTAGAAGATGGAAATTTTTCATCAGATAGGCATGACTTCTACTTCCTTCTACGAAATCTCCTCTTTTTGTGTTGCCCTTTGTATGAACTGTAACATTAAACAGGAAAATCACCCCCCAAAAAAATGTTCAAAACGTTGAATAATTCAATGAAAATTATGGGATATCAATCACAAAATTTACAACATTATTCATGCATACAACAACTGCATAGAAGAGTACTTCAGCAAAAAGGTTAATACAGTCTAAAAAATACTCGCTACTATGAGATTCAATAAGTATTCATAACTCCAAAGGAGGTAGCTGACTCAATGAAGGGAGGAAGGAGGGAATTGTTATTCATTTCTTAGATTGTCTTAAAACCACTCAACAGATAATAGATCTTGGAAAGCTCAGAATAACCAAGCTTTTGGCCATAAAATAGGAAGACAGTGGCCGGACAATATTTCAAACAACTGATTTCAAGTATCATGAAAAGACCACGCTGATCTCTTTTACTCTGTAGTCTGTAGAATATAATGAAAGGTACATGCAGTTCGTCATAAATCATGTCACATGGACTTACTGTTCTAAACTAGCCATTAAAACACGAGCTTTGTGACAAAGATAACAATTTTTTTTTGATTATGCAATGACAAGATTCTCTAATATTATAATGTACAGTATAATATTAGAATACATATTAATACCCAACTTTTAACACTTAATATAAAGAAGTGCCACAAGGATTATGGGAAAGGTTAAGAACTGATTATCAAAATGATTATTTCCTCTGTCCCAAAATGACTGCTTTTAGGAAAATTTTGTCCCAAAATGAATGATCTTTTGGCAACTAGCTTTGTCCCTAAATGTTTTTTAAACCAATTTTTTTTAGTAATCATTATTAACTTGCAAAAATAAAAGTTCAAAGAGTAGATAACTGAAAGTTTAGTGTAGCTAGGAAACTTGGATCACGCAATAGGCAAAGGATGTGAGTACAGATGTGTCTCACAACTGTCCACACATCCACAGATAATGCAGCGGAATAAAGTAAATAAAAGTAAATAAAATGCAATAACTCAAGAGTTATATACGCTTCTTGATACGTGTGATCGGCAAACTAGGCTTACGCCAAAAAACCTTTTCACTATAAAAACTTATGTTTCTTACAAAAACAAATAAGTGAAAAACTAAAATATGAAAATACTAAACAAGTTCTAATCACCTTCTATGATATGAACAACTCCCCTTTCCCAAGTAGGACTTATTCAATCAGAAGTAAAACAAGAGAACTTTATGAAAACCTAGATGTGAGTTACGGATGTAAGCTCACAACCTAAAACAACAATGTCGAATGACTATGAAGAATGTGATTTTCTCTCGTAAATTGTGTAACTTCTCTTTGTGCTGAATGCCTTGTATTTATAGAGCACCTTGGAGAAGATCTTCATGCAATCGACCTCTTCCTTTGTGAGATTCCTTTTCCTATATGGAAACATATAACACACTCACAAGGAAATCAAATATTAGTAGGTTAGTCCTAATATAAAACTATGTACATAAATAAAAGATATTTACATAATTACAATCTCTTAATAAAAGTAAGATACTTATAAATCTCCATGAAAGTCTCAAAATCTTCTTACCATAATAGAAGACAAATTAAATAAGGAAACATAAATATGTTCCCATAAAACTCACGTTTTCAATCTCCCCCTATTTTGGACTTTCTGGTCAAAACCAAAGATTTATATCAATCATAATATTATGACCACAGAATGTAGAAAGAGCATGACTCCCCCTGAATGGATGTGTGTCCAGATGTGTATACACATCCACACATAAAAACTGCAAAAACAGAATTAGAACAGAATACTAGCAGTTCATTAAGCAAAAGCAAAAACCATTCAGCTATGTCCTACTTAAAGCTATTACAAACCATTGTTTTAAAAAACTAACCAACTAAAACAGAAAATTAAAATTGTCTCTAGAAACCATCACTTCAAAAAAAACTTTTCTCCCCCTAAGTTAAAGTTCCCAGCCCCTCCAACTAGTAGCAGACACAGCAGTGTTCCAAATTTTATCTCCTCCAAAAGCAGCAGCAGCATCAGCAACTTCTCCCCCTTTTTGAGCAGAAAGTGAAGCATGCCATTTGAGAAGATTAGCCTTAAGAGCTTTAAGGTTGTTGGCATGGGCAGTGGAGGCTTGAGCTTGAGCTTCAGCACTGGCAATCTCTGCATCTAAATCCTTCATCTGAACATCAAATGGGGTTACAGCTGTGGGTTCAGATGTATCCACATCTGGCATAGTAATTTCAGGAGATGTACCCACAGGAAGATCAACATGCCTTTGCTTAGGGTCTAACAGAGTTTTGGTCTCCTTAAACAGAGCAAAGTTATCAACTCTTTCTTCTCCTCTTTCAGTCTTCACTCCATTAGCAATGATGATTTGGGAGATTAAAGAAGGGTAAGGCAAAGACCATTTCTTTGAGGGAGACTCTCCATAATCACAAATTTTTCTAAAAATGAATTCCCCAAAATTAATGTGCCTCTTAAGTCCCAATCTATACAGAAGCAAGGCTTGCATTCTAGTAACAGAGGTTTTGTTATTGGAGGGACACAAATTGGCAGCAAGGATGGAGTGGAGAAAACAATAAAGGGAAGATAATGAACCACTACCTAAATCCTTAGGCTTTACGGGCCAGAAGTGACCTTTCCATGTGTGAGAGCGAGAAACCAGTTCATCCTCCTCAATAGAAACTATATCATCAAGATTATCACTCAATCCAAGAAAATCATTGATAAGCTGAAGGTGTAAAGTGAACAAATACTCCTCTAACATAAACACCGAGTGGAATGAGAGTAAGTTCTATCAAAATTCTTAGGCGAGATTGGCATAAAACTCATAAACCAATTTTGGATAGAAGGGAAGGGGATGGTCCACAGTCAAGAATAATCCTCTTTCCTCAAAAAACTTGTCCATTCCAAGTTTAACAAAAGTTTCCCTATCCCTTTTCATCTCAACAACAAAGGCTTTAGAGGAAATTAACTCAAACCTATCGAAGCCTTTTTGGACGAAACTTTTTGGAAAAGGGTTTGGGGTTAGAGACAAGAGAGAGAGAAGATGACATACCCAATTCGGCTTTCTTTCGAGTAGATGTGCGTACTGGATGTGGGCACATCCTTAGCCACATCCTTCACGGGAATGGAACATTTATTGGTTCAATCTCGGTATTATCGGCATCGAGAGGAATCCAATTCCTTGTCTTCTTTCTCTGATCAAGCTCTTCTCTTCCAAGCTTGAAGTTCTCATACGAGGCGGTGTCATCACTCTCGGAACTTGAGTCGAGATTCATCTTCAAAGGGTTCTAGGTCGAGTCTCGGCCACCTTTTTCTTTCCCTTTAAATCTATTAAAATCTTAGCTAAGGGTTCATCATCACCGAAGGAAATAAGGTCCTCAACAGGACTAGAAACCAAGGAACGAGAGGGCTCGGCAACGGGACTAGAAACATTATCCCTAGGGGTGAAGCGTGTGGGGATAATGGGATCGGATGAAATTATGAGAGAAGTAGGAGCAATTGGTTCAACGGATTTTGCATGGTGAACGGTATCAACGGGGATTAGAGGTTCAACATGGGGAGCATCAACGAGAATCAACGGGGGTGCAACCTCGGAAGGAGCAACAAGCTGGGGACGGGATCAATAACGAGGAATTGACGATTTAGACCTAGTCCTAATAAGAGGAGCCATTACCTCTTCTTCTTCTTCTATTTCTTCAAGAACGATGGCGGAGTTGAAGGTTTCCCGCCGGGTTTCATTAGATTCTTAGCTTTGTCGGACTCGACGGCTTGCGAACCCTACCAGATCGACGAAGATTGCGACGAGGTACCGGCGGTGCAACAGACTTTGGGGCTTTAGCTTGAGACAACTTCCTCTTCTTAGTTGACGATGGTTCTACAGCAATGGCGACATCCGATGGTGGAATCACCGGAGAGGATGGAGCCTTAGGGTTTACCTCAGTTGAAACATTCACGGCTTCCAATGAAGGGGATTTGGGAGAAGAAGCTTCCATTGTTGGTTCAGACGAGGGTGATGGAGAAGAGAAATCGGCAAGAAATTTTGAGATTACGGGATTTAGGAGAATGGAGTCCTCTCTTCTTGCTATTGAAATCGGCACAATGTCAAGAACGTCTTCTTCTCTTATATTCGAATGCTCGGCCATTTAACAGAGAGATTTGGGGTTGGTTGAACAGTATAATGAGAAATTAATGCAAAGTGTGTGAATTTGTGTGCAAACGGGAAGGAAGAACAAAGGGTTTTAACAAGGATTATGAGGGAGGAGACGGATGTGAGGTAAAATAAATACTCACAGCTCCCCCTTTCCAAATAGAATTAGGAATCCTTTTCCAAACAGGTAATCACACCTCAAAATCCTTAAGAGTCCTCCAACGGCTAGAAAACCTTTGAGGTTACCACACACAAGCACCTTCCAAGAAAATAGGAGATCAAATTTAAATCAAGATTTTGTAAGATTTTTATGAAAACACAAATTGCTTCGGCATATCTTTATTTAAAATAGAATCCCAAAAGAATTTTTCAACCTTTTCAAACAAGGATTGATACACATCTTTTCTTTTCATGAAAGATATTGGAGATCAAAAACCTATATAATCAAAGAGTAAATTAAGAGAGAAAATTAATTAACTAGCATATTTACAAAGCTCCTATATGTCCTAAAATGCAATATGCCTAGCATGATGCAAACACACAAGTGAAGGAAATATTCTCAGTTTATGGATGTGGCATAGGATGTGAGTCACATATTGGGACACATTTAGATCACAAAAAGTCAATGAGCAATAATCCAATCTGCACAGCCTCTAGGATGCATCCACCAATTTTTTGTTGTGGATTTTTTTTGCAATGTGAGTAGCTTTCACTTTACTTGATCCCAAAGATAGCCCTTTTTCCCAAAGATCTTATCAAGTTTGACTTCAAGTTTTCTTATGAAAATCACTTGATCACAATGGTATGGCTTCATACTAAGGGTGAAGTAAATTTGTTTCTCACACATTTTTATATATTTTTTTTTCTTTTAGCACCCACTGTGAGATACCTAGGAAGGTTATACCAAGTAATCAAAAGATTACATGGACAGGAAATACTCACAATTAAGTGATCAAAAATAATGTCAAAGATGAAGACTCACAAGTGACCACACTGAGAAATTTCGTGCAATGTATGATATTTTTGGATTTTTCTTTTTATGATTTTTTTTTTTTTTTTTTTTCGGTTAAACTAATCTACGGATGTGTTAGAGGATGTGAGACACATCTGGTCTCACAACCTTAGATATCACACAAGCCAAGAGACTTCCTCAAGGAGGAAAATCTCTCCAAATCTAATGCCTTTGTAAATATATCGGCCCAATTGATTTTCGGTCCCAACAAATTCCGGACACACGGTTTTTGCTCTCTACAAGATCTCTAATGAAATGATGTCTAATATCAATGTGCTTTGTTCTAGAATGTTGAACAGGATTTTTAGATATGTCCAAGGCACTTTTGTTATCACAAAAAGCGATCAAAACTTTGCTATTTAATCCATAATCTTTTAGCATTTGATTCATCCAAAGTAATTGTGTGCGGCAACTCCCAAGGGCAACATATTCGGCCTCGGCGGTGGACAAGGACACACAATTTTGCTTCCTACTATACCAAGACACAAGATTATTACCTAGGTAGAAACATCCACCGGTGGTACTCTTTCTATCATCACTATTTCCAGCCCAATCGAGAATCGGTGTACCCAACCAAATTTGTGTTTGTTTCTTTAGAGTAATGCGAGACCTAGGTTCACAGTCCCACTCACATACCTAATGATCCTTTTCAATGCTTTAAGATGGGACACTTTAGGGTTGGCTTGGTATCTAGCACATAGACATACACGAACATAATGTCGAGTCTACTTGCGGTGAGGTAAAGCAAACTTCCTATCATGCTTCTATAAAGGGTTTGATCAACACTCTCACCATCAGAATCATGGCTAAGCTTTTGGGAAGATCCCATTGGGGTTCTTTGATGTGAAGAGTGTTCAAGCTCAAACTTTTTTACAAGATTCTTGGCATACTTAGATTGTGAAATGAACATGCCATCTTTGAATTGCTTAATCTGTAACCCTAAGAAAAAGTTCAACTCACCTACCATACTCATCTCAAATGTGGAAGTCATGCTATCCACAAATTCAGCTAGCATTGGATCAGAATTTGATCCAAATACAATGTCATCCACATAGATTTGTGCCACAAGAATTTCCTTCTTATTTCTTCTTACAAACAAGGTTTTGTCAACCTCTCCTCTCTTGAATCCTAGTTGAAGCAAATGGTCAGTCAACCTACCATACCAAGCTCTAGGGGCTTGCTTTAGCCCATACAGAGCTTTCTTCAGTTTATACACATGATTAGGATATTTGGAGTCCACAAAGCCTTTAGGTTGTTCAACATAGGCTTCTTCATTTAATATCCCATTTAAAAAGGCACTCTTGACATCCATTTGATGAAGAGTAATCTTGAGGTAACAAGCAATGGCTAACAAAAGCCTAATGGACTCAATTCTTGCAACAGGAGCAAATGTCTCCTCAAAGTCAATTCCCTCAATTTGAGTATAACCTTGAGCAACTAACCTAGCTTTATTTCTAGTTATCACACCTTGCTCATCAGTTTTGTTCTTAAAAATCCATTTGGTTCCTATTACATTCCCATGTGAGGGTCTAGGAACAAGAGTCCATACCTCATTCTTTTCAAATTGAATTAATTCATCTTGCATAGCCATAATCCAGTCAGCATCTTTCAATGCTTCAGTAACATTCTTAGGTTCAATTTTAGAAACAAAACAACGAAGCTTACACGAGAGTATCTTTGAGGAGCAACTCCATAAACCAGCCATCTTTCTATAATCAACTTTGTCCTTTTGTCTAGTTCTCACTTGAGCATGCACATCTCCCACAACTTGTGAAGTGGGGTGGTTTTTGGATTTTTGAAGGGATATCCTTTGACCTATCCACACACCCATTCACATTGCACCTTCGGAGCATCATCTGATCGAGAATCGGAAGGAAGCGTCCTCGATTACGGGAGTTTGAGTGGATGTGGGTGCGAATGTGGGTTCGAATGTGGAGCGAGATGTGTCCACATCCTTGGTTACATCCTTGTCGGGTTCATCATTTTTAACGGCCTTTGGAAGTTTCTTTTGCTTTTTCGGCTTTGTTTCTTCATCCTTCCGATCCGGCAAGCAGCAACAGAAACATCATCCTCGGCGATCTTGAGGTTAAGATCAAGTGAGTCATCAAATTTAACATTAGCGAGATTCCATAATGGTCTTAGTTTTGAGATTGAAAACTCTGTAAGCTCTCTTGTTTGTGGAATATCCCATGAAAATTGCTTTGTCACTCTTTGAATCAAACTTGGACGGTATTCTCTATCATTGAGAATATAGTAAACACAACCAAACACATGAAAATATTTTACGGTTGGTTTCTTTCCAAGGAGAATTTGATATGGGGTGACGGTGCTACCAATCCTTAGAAACACCCTATTGCCAATGTGACAAGCGGTGTTTAAAGCTTACGCCCAAAACTTTTTGGACAAGTTCTTTGAACTTAGCATGACCCTTGCCATTTCTTGCAAGGTTCTATTCTTTCTTTCGGCAATTCCATTTTCTTTGTGGGGTGATTGGTGCGAGAAAACTCATGAGTGATTCCCTTAGAATTGCAAAAATTGGTGAACATTTGATTCTCATATTCGGTGCCGTAGTCGAGACCTAATCCTTACGGTCTTAAGACCATAAAGATTTCTAACTCTTTTGTACCAATTCTTGAATTCTCCAATTGTTTCGACTTTTCTCTTAAGAACATTACCCAAGTGTACCTAGAATAATCATCAACACACACAAAGGCATCCTTTTTCCTACCAAAGCTTTCTACTTCAATAGCTCCCATTAAATCGGTGTGAATCATCTCCAAACATCTAGTTGTGGAGCATTGTTGGACCTTTTTATGTGATGCTTTTGTTTGTTTTCCCTTTTGACATGAACCACAGAGACATCGGGGTTCTTGAAGTTCGGTTTAGGGAGGTCTTTAATGGCTTGAACCTTTGAAGTTCTTCCGAGTTCTACGGCTAGCATGCCACTAATTTTTGGTGCCACGATTGACATCATTAGCTTTTGAGCTTAGGCAAGAAAGATTGTCACCAAATTGGTAACAATTATCGACGAGATCTAGGACCAGTAAACACACATTTATTATCTTTATCAAACACTTCACACAAGTGCTTATCAAACTTCACAAATAGGTCATCATCACACAGTTGACTGATGCTTATTAGGTTGGCTTTCAAGCCTTCCACATGGAACACATTGTGCAATTTTGGGAGACCCTTGACATCTAGGGTTCCTTTCCCAACAATCTTTCCTTGAGCACCTCCACCAAAATTTACTTTCCCTCCATTTATTATTTCATAGTCAAGAAGGACAGCTTGGTTCCCAGTCATGTGCCTAGAGCACCCACTATCAAAATACCAAGAGCCAGAGACAGTACTCTTGAGGGAAGAGTAGACAACATTACAGGTGGTAATTGGTTTGGCTACCCACTGTTTAACAGTTTTCTTTTTGGGTTGCAGAGGTCTCAGATTGACTGGATGTGTGTTGTAACGATGATGTTGCCTTTTTCGCGGGAAAAATTCGATTTTTGCGTTTCTTTGAAAAACCAAATAAAACCGGAAAAAACGGAGTCGCCACGCCATTTTAATTTTGAAGGGCCAAAACTTTGAAAAAAGCCCGAGATCAGAGATTTAGGTTCGGAGGTCATGTTACGCGTCGGGAAGGACGTTAGTGTGCACCCGACGCGCCTCGTAAAACGAGTCTTCCAAGCTGAAAATCATTTGTGTGTGTGTGTGTTTTGGCCAAAATAAGTTGAAACTGGAAAAAGTAAAAATTGGGATGTCTTTTTAAGACTTTAAACTGATCCCATGATTTTTTGGAGAATTTTTGGTTTGAGATTTGATACTCAAAAAACCTTTTGAAGTTGAGAAGTCACTTCTGCCAGAAGAAAATGGCAGCAGACACCTGATTTTGAAATGGATTCAAGGGTCCTAAAACTTCATAATCTGGATGAACTCAGAGAATGAAAGTTTCTCTAGACTCCTTGAATAAACTTTGTGTGAAAGAAATTTCCATTTTGGAGAAGATTTGAGGGGTCAAAACCTTCTGGAAACCTCAGATATGAGATCTGGATTCCCAGAAGCTGATGAACTAGCCTCTGAAAGAAAAATTGAAAAGAGGAGTTTTACTCACCCAAAAAATAAGGTAAAAATATGTCTGGAAAGCTCTGGATGTTGGCTACAAAAAGTGTTTTGTAGTCAACACCAAATTCCAAGTTCATCTGTGTCCAAAAATTAAGACCATGGACTGAGGTCTGAGAAATTTGCTACTGGACAGCAACTTCTCAAGAAAGAAAATATGATTTTAAGGGGGATTTTGCATCCATGCTTGTCCCCATTTCCCTAGGTTTTGGTTAGTGATCACTAGACATTGTAGTGGTGAATCAACTATACCAAACCATCCTTAAGTACATTAGGACTAAGCATTTCATTTGCTTGGGGAGGGGGATTTTACCCTTTGAAATCAAGATTTAGTGCTTGAAAATGTTTTTTTAGGGTTTTGAAAGTGCATTTTTGCAAGTAAGAAAGAAAAGCTTTGAAAATAATGTTGATCTTTGTAGAAGATCATCCATGGAGATGGTCTTCCATGGTGATCTTCTTAGATCTAGAGAAAAAAGATGAAAGAACTACATTTTGTAGTTTGAAGATGCATGCATGGATGAGATTTAGGGTTAGGAAGAAGAGGGTTTACCAATCTTCCTTGTGTTCTTGAGTGTTTGGCTTGAGTGTATGAGTGTTTAGGGCTTGAATATGAGAGTGAGTGGATGAGTATGAGTTGGGAAAGATTGGAGAGAAAAAGGTGACAATTCTTGAGAATTCTCACTGTTTTCTCTCTATATTTCGCCAGAGGTTCGTTGCATTTGTGTTCTTCCTTCTCATTTTTGTGACTGGAGGGCTCAATTTATAGCCCTCTGAAAACTGCAATGATATCCGCGCGGATAGGATCAGGCAGCGTGCACTGTTCATTAAATGCAGCTTCAGCTTTGGACAAGAAGAATAATCTTTTTCAAAATTCAAATTGACCAGCCAGTTTTTGTTTCCAGCATTGCTATATATGGTTTTCTTCTTTTGTTTTTCTTTTTTGAGATTCTTTTTAAGGTTTAACCTTAAATAACAATGCCCATTTTACCCTCACTTTGTTAGAAATGTTAGGATAGTTAGGAATTGTTAGAAATGTTATAACTTTCGTTAATTTTCTAACGAAAATTCTAACAAGCTCAAATTGGAGCACTTACAGTAGCCCCTCGGCGACGGCGCTTTCGAAGGAAGCGGGGTCGTCGATAAGAGTAAGGCTCCATATTTGGCAGGATGATCGAGTGATCGGGTGGCTGAACCTAGCGATAGGCTACCTACGTATCCCGGGTGGGAATCAAGCCAGTCGTAGTTCGGGTCTTTGACCACAGGAGATGATGGCGTTTTAGGTGCCTCGAACACGATGAGCGAGTTCTACGGTCGTTTGCTGGAAAGAAACTTCTGGCAGGATAGGAGATGACCATTTTTGGTCGATGGGTATCCGCTCTGCTGGGGATAGGAATGACCATTTTCGGTCTGATGGCTATCCGCTCTGCTGGGGATAGGAATGACCATTTTCGATCTCTGCTGGGGATGATTGCGATTTATCGCTTTCTAGCGATAGCGCCTTAGGTGCCTCGAACCTTGAAGATGGCGTTTTAGGTGCCTCGAACCTTGGAGATGGCGTTTTTAGGTGCCTCGGACCTTGGAGATGGCTTTTTAGGTGCCTCGGACCTTGGAGATGGCTTTTTAGGTGCCTCGGACCTTGATGATGATGGCTTTTTAGGCGCCTCGGACCTTGATGATGATGGCTTTTTAGGCGCCTCGGACCTTAATTTGAAATGGCCTTTCGGTGGACTTTGTCTGCTGCCGAAGGATAGGGTGACCGTTTTGGTCGAGGGGCTGGACCTAATGATAGGCTACCTACGTATCCCTAGTGGGAATCAAGCCCTTTCGTAGTTCGAGTTTGCTCGAGATTTCGGCGCTTTTGGGATTCGTTAACTTTCTTTGGGGATTTGTTAGCCTTTCTTTGAGGAAAATCAGAGACGTATTTGTCGGGAAATCGGTCTTACGTTTCTTTGCTTGGGGAATGATTTTGATGAAAGAAACGGGATTCCGTTATCTTTCTCGGGGACTCGGTCTTACGTTTAAGCTGAATTTCTTGTGAGAGGGTATTCCGTTATGGGGACTTAGTTCGGGAGTATGAACCTAAGTTGAGATTTGGTTCGGGAGTATGAACCTAAATGGGGACTTAGTTCGGGAGTATGAACCTAAGTTGAGGTCTTGTTCGGGAGTATGAACCTAAATGGAGACTTAGTTCGGGAGTATGATCCTAAGTCGGGATTTGGTTCGGGAGTATGAACCTAAATGGAGACTTAGTTCGGGAGTATGATCCTAAGTCGGGATTTGGTTCGGGAGTATGAACCTAAATGGGAACTTAGTTCGGGAGTATGAACCTAAGTTGAGGTCTTGTTCGGGAGTATGAACCTAAATGGAGACTTAGTTCGAGTATGATCCTAAGTTGAGGTTCGGTTCGGGAGTATGAACCTAAATGGAGACTTAGTTCGGGAGTATGATCCTAAGTCGGGGTTTGGTTCGAGTATGAACCTAAATGGGAACTTAGTTCAGGAGTATGAACCTAAGTTGAGGTTTTGTTCAGGAGTATGAACCTAAATGGGAACTTAGTTCAGGAGTATGAACCTAAGTTGAGGTTTTTTACCTGATGGAGGCTATTTGAAGGTATTCTTGCTGGGGAAGACTCGGGCTTACGAGAACCATCGGGAAGAAAGGTGATTAATGCCGGTCAAGTGGATGGACCAAGGATTGAGGCGTATGCAGGGGTCACCAGGATTGACTATTTTAGGAAGTCGTCCTAGAGATTGATTGTATTTGGGAGTCACCCGAGGGATTGACTATTTTAGGGAAGTCGCCCTAGAGATTGACTGTATTTGGGAGTCACCCGAGGGATTGACTATTTTAGGGAAGTCGCCCTAGAGATTGACTGTATTTGGGAGTCACCCGAGGGATTGACTATTTTAGGGAAGTCGCCCTATGGTCTGACTATTTTTGGGAAGTCGCCCTGTGGTTTGACTATTTTTGGGAAGTCGCCCTATGGTTTGACTGTTTTGGGGAAGTCATCCTATGATCTGACTATTTTTGGGAAGTCGCCCTATGATCTGACTATTTTTGGGAAGTCGCCCTATGATCTGACTATTTTTGGGAAGTCGCCCTATGGTTTGACTATTTTTGGGAAGTCGCCCTATGGTTTGACTATTTTTGGGAAGTCGCCCTGTGGTTTGACTATTTTTGGGAAGTCACCCTATGATCTGACTATTTTTGGGAAGTCGCCCTATGGTTTGACTATTTTTGGGAAGTCGCCACTGGTTTGACTATTTTGGGAAGTCGCCCTATGGTTTGACTGTTTTGGGGAAGTCATCCTATGATCTGACTATTTTTGGGAAGTCGCCCTGTGGTTTGACTATTTTTGGGAAGTCGCCCTATGGTTTGACTGTTTTGGGGAAGTCGCCCTATAATGTTCTTTTAGAAAAGTAGTTGACTAAGATATGCTTTTCATACCTGTGCTGTGCTTACCTGTAGTTGCCGGAAGGACTGAGGCTACGGCTGATGTTGATGAAGAGTTGTTAGGTTGCTGTTCGTGGGACGGTTTTACGCGACGATTTCTTTGTCTTCGGAAGCATTTTGACCTGAAGGAGGAGTTTGGTTGAGTCTGCATCTTGCTGGTGATCGTCAACCTTGTAGAGGTGGTTGAGCTTGTATTCACATTGGGACTTCTTGCTTTTGAGAACTTGGTGTCTCTGACCGCATTGTATTGGAGAGCTTGGCGTCTCTGACCTTCTTTCCTTGGAGAACTTGGCGTCTCTGACCGATTTGTATTTGAGAACTTGGCGTCACGGCCGATTTGTATTGGAGAACTTGGCGTCTCTGACCGATTTGTATGTGAGAACTTGGCGTCTCTGACCGACTGGCATTTGATTTGCATTTGAGAACTTGGCGTCCCTGACCGACTGGCATTTGATTTGCATTTGAGAACTTGGCGTCCCTGACCGAACTGTATTTGAGAACTTGGCGTCTCTGACCGAATTGGCATTTGATTTGCATTTGATAACTTGGCGTCCCTGACCGATCTGCATTTTGAGAACTTGGCGTCCCTGACCGACTTGTATTCGAGAACTTGGCGTCTCTGACCGAATTGTAGACACTGGAGGTGGTCTTCATTGGGGTTGTTTTCATCCATTTGTGGACATTGGAGGTCGTCTTTAGCAAGTTGCGAGCAGCCGGAGCTTGTCTTTGCCAAGCTGTAGATCTTTGGAGGGCGTCTTCATCCGTTTGTGGACATTGGAGGTCGACTTTGGTGAAGATCATCCTTGCCGAAAAGGGGGATTTGATTTCACGTTTGAGTTCCTGCATTCGTTAGTGAAGAGGAAGATGCATATATGACATTTATGATGACAGATGCATGCATAGAGCCAAAAATGATTGTGAGAGTATCACTGCATATGTTTGCGAGATGATGCATTTACTTGCTTTCGAAGATGCACCTAGCCTAAGCTTTTGACAGGGAAATTATGATTTATGATCTTCAATTCACTTAGGATTTTTCCTATTGATTCAAGTTTTGTGCATGCTACATGAGCCCTTGGGAGATTTTTAGTGGGGATGCGTAGTTATGTATGTGTCTGGAAGCTTGTTTGGAGCAGTTTTGAGCATGTGGGGGATGAGAACCCTTGATCGCGATTTAAACGGCGGTTGTTGGTGAGGTTTTGTCGGCGGTATCACATGGATCTCAATTTTGATGAGATTGGATTCGGATCCGGGTCTTGATTGGAATTTTCTCTCTCAATCTTGGTCATTTGAAGGCGTCTTTGACGAGCTCTAGGGCACGTTGATATGAGTGAAGCTTCTTTCATTTGGGTGGTGTGACCTCGGCGAAACCTTATCAGGAGAATGATTTGATGGAATTGCTAATGCGGGAGAAACCACGATCTTGAATTCCGATGCTACGGGGAGGCTGCCGTGTACCAAGTTACGAAAAATTTGAAATTCTTTCTTGATAAAATTCGGGTCCAAAAGACCGTCTTGACAAAGCCCGGATCTGAGTAGGCAAAGTCCGGATTTTGAAGAAGTGACTTGGCGAATCTATCTCGTAGTGAAGAACTCAATGTGGACCCAAGGATGACTATAGAAGTCCCATCTTAAAGAGGCGTACGGGGAGAACACGGGAGGACCGCTTAGCAAGCCCCGGCGTGAAGAAACACGAGCGATCCTATTTGCGAGACGAGTCATCATGTGACCAGGAGGCACCCATCTTTTCGGATCTTAGTCAACCGATCAATGGACAAGACTCGGGAATGTTTACGTGCGGGGGCACATCTTTCGAAAAGTGGGAATGAATCCCGATTTTGTGTATACACACTTGCTTTAGAGTTTGACTCTTTTGAGAGAGTATAAGCGTTACAAGGTGTGGAAAAGTGTATGGAAGCCCTACGTGAGAAAGACAGTGTTTGGCTCTATTTTCCTATGATGTAGAGAGAAGACTTGTCGAGACACTTGAAAAATTGTCTTATTCATGATGATCACAAAGTTTGCTTAAAACCCTTTGTTAATGTTCGGGTTATTCAACTCCTAAATCTGATATGAACAAATATTTTGATTAATCACAAGGAGAAAACCAGCGATATCGAGGATCGAAGCTCGGAAAGTGTATAGGGACGATCACCCGATGAGACCGGATTTTTTTTTTTTTTTTTTGAGATTTGTTTGTGATTTCGGCCAGGACCATTTACGGTTGCCTACGTTCCCTCCATTATGAAGAGCTCGGGTCGCCGTAGTTCGGGCCTATCCCGAATGAAAAGAGAATGAATGTTGAAATTCGAGGGTCGAGGACCTTTGGGGATTTTGAGGATTTGGAGGATTGAATAACATATCCCCTTAGAGTGTCCATGAAAGACACGGATGCGAAGCCCGAGTGGGACATCCACGGCAAGTGTTTGTGAGGAGAAATGAAATATGCTCACATGAAGGGAAGGGTTGAATTTGCACAATCTTTGATTGGTAATTTTGAACCAAAATGGATTAGATTCCAATTTAAGCAAGCAATGAAGCATTAATTTGATCCGACATCGAGGATATTAGAATGAAAGCGCTATCCGGTAGGGGCTGTAGTTGGGTTTCGGGCTTCGATCGGCTATCGGGTGATTTGGGAGATTATGACCTCTTGAGATGAGAGGTCGGCTAGGCCTTTCTTGGCGAACCTCTAAAGATGAGAGGTTGGCTCGCGGGGATGTGTTTGGGAAATCTATGGCGAGGAAGATTGATTGCCTCCAAGAATGAGAGGTCGGATTTTGACTTGGCCAAGGGCAAGGGTAATGGTGATGGGAGTATCCTCTAAAATTGAGAGGATGGCTTGGGATTGGTTTAAGGTAATGATAAGAGGAAGTCAGAGCTGCGACAACTTTTTGCGATCTTGCGAGAATTCGGGCTCCTTTTTGATCATTGGAGAGCTTCTTGAGATGTCGGGGACTTTTGAGTTCTTCTTCTTTTTTTTTTTGGAAGGCTTCTGAGGAGCTTGGAATTATATCAGAGATTGTGAGGATTTTAAAATCCTTCTTTTTTTTTTTTTTTTTTTTTTTTTTTTTGTTTTTTTTTTTTTTTGTTTTTTTTTTTTTTTTTTTTTTTTTTTTTGACTTGGAAAGCTTCTGAGGAGTTGAGGATTATCTTTGTCCTTCCTTCATGGCTTGAGATAATTTGCGCATCGCCGATTCTCGAAGCTAACTTCTCGGGCTCGCTTGGACTTTCTCTCGGTATGGAGCAAAAATGATGGCTAAACCGGGTTTCAAAACACGCCGATCTTGAAATGAGAGGGTAGTGTTTAGTAAGGGTGAGGTAATGGCTTTCCTATGGGTGAAAGGTTTCAACCGCAATCCCTCTTGGATGACCTAAACGAGATTAAGTCTTCATTGCTTGCTTAAGCTTTATATGAGAAAAGATCCATGCAAATTCATCGAGCAACGAGATGATGATGATGAAAGGGATGTGAGCATATGAGATGCAAGATGGGGAGTTGGTAAGCCCCAATTTGGGAAGGATATCAATTGATTTTCTCACTCAGATTAGTTTAAATATTAATCATTTTCGAAGAATTAGTGGTTGAAGCGGCACAAGTGATCATTTTGGATAAAACCATTTCAATTAAGTGTAACGTGGGTGCGCAGTGATGTCTCGAGTCTAGCAAGAAAAGAAAAAAGACTTATATTAAAAATTAGACACTTAACCACTATGTCCAAAATGGACTACAACGACAAATGTCCGGGAAGGACTTAGGTGAAAGAAAAGTACTAGAACCTACGAAGGTTGACTCAAAAGACTATTTTAAAGATAGAGTAGCCCCATCCTAGCCGCTCTTTCTTTGTTGAACCATGCATCTATTCTTCGGCCCGGAGGCAGAGCTATTGCGAGACCTTTCCATCGGGATTTCCTTGGCAACTTTTTGCTCAATCCAACCATCTTCATTACTGCGATAGTGGTTCATTGACCTTGCAAAGGGGCGAGTCAAACTCCATTGTGCCCACAAGGCTTGAACCACCAAACTCGATCATGTTGACACTCATGTTGTTAGGGAGCGGGTTATTGATAGTATTAGGTCCTTCGAGGCATCTCTAACCTCCCTTGCTCAATCAACCCTTGGATGGCCTTTTTCGGGGACGCAATCATCCGTCAGTGCCCGTGAGTGCGATGAAAGGCACAATGCTTGGAGGTATCCAAAGGAGCGTTGGGGTTTCTAGGCGATAATTTTCCAAAGGCCGGAGCAAACCTTCTCTCACCCAAACCTCTGAAGATATCACTCAAAGGCATCCCAAAGTTTCTCAAGTCTTGGAGCCGGGATCTGGATGCATCGGGCTTCTTGGGAACAAAGGAAGTGGCATTGTTACTGATCTGTCCCGCGTGGCCGATCGCCTCTTTGCCTTTAGCGAAAGTGAGAGTAGTTTTGGAGGAGGAGCCCGATATCCGTGGCGGAGTGCGACGGTCGAGCTGCTGATTGTAAGCCTTTTCAAACTTAGCCCCGGAATTAACCATTGCACGCAAGTCGGCGTAGGGGAAGTGGTGAGGAAGCTCTCAAATGCGGCTTCAAGCATGAGTGAAAGATGTCTAAGCTTGCTCCTCGTCGAGAGGAGGAATGGCCATTTCACTTGAGCTTTAAGTTCCATCTCTTATAGAAATCCCCAATATTCTCATTAGGGCGTTGCATCGTTGTTTGCGGAGTCAACTCTGTTTGTCTCCCACTCCAAGTTGGCTTTATACTTATACGTGAAATGCGATAATTTGTTCCCAAGTAGCCCTAGCTTCGGTGCAATCGGAAAAACCATTTCAAAGCCCACGACTTCAAAGAGAGACTAAAGTAATCGGCCAAGCTATTTGGTTTGTGCATCCCTTAGCCTTCATTGCCAAAGTATAGGTGTCCAAGTGAGTTTTAGGGCATGCACTCCCGTCAAACAATTCAGTGGGCATCACAAACTTGTGAGGCGGGGGACAATCGAGTCGGGATACGTAGGCCGAAGAGCGGTGTTCTTTTTGGCGGTCAATTCGGCAATCTGTGCTTTCATTTCCTTGTGTTGCTCCATAAACCAAGCCAATTGGGGATCCAAAGGCGGAGCGGGAATTCTGAGTGATATTTGAGCTAGGAAGAGGACTAGGCATTGGTGGTGCATTGGTGGAAGGAATACCATATCCGGAGCATAGGTGAAAACACTGTCCTTGGCCCAAATTACCACAGGGAGTGTAGGTAGGAGCTGGGGCAAAAGGATAGAACCCGGCGACTTCTTTGTTGGCTTCCAATCGGCGAGAGAAGATGGAGGCGGTCTGAGGTAGCCATATGGCTTGGATTTTCGGAGTGAGGCCCATAAGTAGGCTTAAGTGCGGGCTGCTGTCCCTGGTTGTTGAATTGCATGGCTGGTTGTGGCGAGGATGCATAACCGAGAGGATATTGTGGTCTGGTGATTCGGATGAAACCAGGGATGAAGGCTTGATAACCCATAGAAGTCTGAGTGAATGGATTTGTGAAAGGCGTGTGAGGAGCAAGCGAACCGGTACCATTACGAGGAGGGGCTCTGACTGTGGCCCGAGAACCGGATTGTGGCGGCATTCCAAATTGTGGCTGTTGATGTGAAGGTGCAGGATTGATCGGTTCCGGGCGAGGTGGGATTCCAATCTGCTGTGGCATTCCGAGGTATCCCAACCATGAGAGGACATTCCGTGCGACTTTGCCCCCAGCTGAGGAGGCTGTGGCGGATTCGTCCCATCGGGGCTGCATGGATCCGGTGGTCGACTCGGAGATTGAGGAACATGTGTTACGGTAGCACCGAAGGAGGTTGGTGGTGGCATCCTGGAGTAATCGGGCGGCCGAGATTGGGATTGGGGTCATCCTCTTCTTCCACGGTGAAGGTGCCATCGGGATTGAGGCGCGGCCAAACCATGGCTCTTAATAGCCTCGATAAGGCTATTCGGTGTGCTTCTGTCGCATTCTCATACGTTACGCTAAGCTTGATTCCATTCTTTGTTACATGCGAGGAGTCCCGGGAGGCGGAGTGACGTTGTCCCCCTCGTTACCGGTGATGCGAGACATTACGAAACCGGAGTTGAAACAAACGGCGAAGGCGATGAGGCACTTGACTCTTCCCAGCGATTAAACGGTGACCCGGTGCCGAAACCAAGCTTTACGCGGAGGCTGCGGGGGAAAGACACGAGGGTTCGGATGGCGGGAATTGAAGGAGGGTAGGTGTTTGGGCTCTTAGGCTCATGCAACATGCGATTATTTGTTCATGTTTACTTAAAACACGTTTTATTAACCTAATCGGTTGGAAAAGATTGCTCTTCTTTTTTCGAACTACTCGATTCTGGATCGGTGGGCCCCGTCACTACGTCTATAAGCCCCTCGTATTCCACTGTATTTCGACCTCCCGGGGTGGACGGCCCCGGGCGAGGGTCTTATAGGGCAAGCGGGTCCCACCGGCCGAAAGAAAAACGATCCTAGAAGTCGGCGGGTAATCGAGTCTTAATGAGCATTCGATGTAAATTACGGACAAAGGCGACGTCAAAGTCAAGATCATGTCCGAGGAGCTCGACAAAAGTCGGCATGATTTGGGTGATGAATGTCCACGATTGATCTTGACTTGTCGTCAATTAAGGCCGTAATTAGGCATGGAATAATCATTAATCCTTGATGACTCGGTGTCATCTTTGGGAGTCGAGTGTATAATTTGTGCCGATCGAGCCGAAGTCAAGGCGCCGGTCAATATCTTGGTCAAAGTCTGCGGCGGAAAACCGGCGAACTTCGGCGATTAGCGGCCCGATTAGGGACCCGAGAGATATTGAGTCGGTATGCCGACAAAGGCTTGAAAGGAAAGGTCTATACACGGACGGGGCATGACACGAGACCGGACTAAAAACCAAGCGGGTCTCGGACAAAGTGTGTCACGGACAAGTGCATGGTCGACACGAGGCTCCGTAGGATGTTTGGGTAGTCACAGTGCTCATCAGAGGCGTAATAAGACCAAACGGACCGCGACAAGGATTTCCCGGGTTAAGGGCGTAGTGTGCGGTGTACGGTCACGTGCGCGTAGTATGCAAGCAGTCTATATTCTTTTTCTGAGTAAAATAGAGATTTTTTTATGTGTCTTAAAAATATGATGCATGATTTTTTTTGGAAATTTTCTCTCTTTTTTTTTGAAAATCTTTTTTTTGAATCTTTTTTTTTTTATGAGCACATAAGCACGAAGGCACGGAAATTCCGACAGTTAGGGACATTATTCCGACAGTCAAAAATTTTGACTTTCTCCGAGGCGGCCAAAACAACATGAAAACTGTGCAAAAATCAACACACACACAAAAATGATTTTCAAAGCCGGGACGGAAGCTTGACCCTCAAAAGCTTTTTTTTTTTTTTGAAAACGGTGATACCGGTACGTGGGATTGTTAGACCACAATTTATCCCCGACTCGTGTTAGGAGGCGATAACGGGAAATTTTGTGGTTTCCACCAATATACCGAATACCATTTTTATTAAAAAGCTTAGTCCCCAGTAAGTCGCCACCGTAACGATGATGTTGCCTTTTCGCGGGAAAAATTCGGTTTTTGCGTTTCTTTGAAAAACCAAATAAAACCGGAAAAAACGGAGTCGCCACGCCATTTTAATTTTGAAGGGCCAAAACTTTGAAAAAAGCCCGAGATCAGAGATTTAGGTTCGGAGGTCATGTTACGCGTCGGGAAGGACGTTAGTGTGCACCCAGACGCGCCTCGTAAAACGAGTCTTCCAAGCTGAAAATCATTTGTGTGTGTGTGTGTGTGTGTGTTTTGGCCAAAATAAGTTGAAACTGGAAAAAGTAAAAATTGGGATGTCTTTTTAAGACTTTAAACTGATCCCATGATTTTTGGAGAATTTTTGGTTTGAGATTTGGTACTCAAAAAACCTTTTGAAGTTGAGAAGTCACTTCTGCCAGAAGAAAATGGCAGCAGACACCTGATTTTGAAATGGATTCAAGGGTCCTAAAACTTCATAATCTGGATGAACTCAGAGAATGAAAGTTTCTCTAGACTCCTTGAATAAACTTTGTGTGAAAGAAATTTCCATTTTGGAGAAGATTTGAGGGGTCAAAACCTTCTGGAAACCTCAGATATGAGATCTGGATTCCCAGAAGCTGATGAACTAGCCTCTGAAAGAAAAATTGAAAAGAGGAGTTTTACTCACCCAAAAAATAAGGTAAAAATATGTCTGGAAAGCTCTGGATGTTGGCTACAAAAAGTGTTTTGTAGTCAACACCAAATTCCAAGTTCATCTGTGTCCAAAAATTAAGACCATGGACTGAGGTCTGAGAAAATTTGCTACTGGACAGCAACTTCTCAAGAAAGAAAATATGATTTTAAGGGGGTTTTGCATCCATGCTTGTCCCCATTTCCCTAGGTTTTGGGTAGTGATCACTAGGCATTGTAGTGGTGAATCAACTATACCAAACCATCCTTGGGGTACATTAGGACTAAGCATTTCATTTGCTTGGGGAGGGGATTTTACCCTTTGAAATCAAGATTTAGTGCTTGAAAATGGTTTTTAGGGTTTTGAAAGTGCATTTTTGCAAGTAAGAAAGAAAAGCTTTGAAAATAATGTTGATCTTTGTAGAAGATCATCCATGGAGATGGTCTTCCATGGTGATCTTTCTAGATCTAGAGAAAAAAGATGAAAGAACTACATTTTGTAGTTTGAAGATGCATGCATGGATGAGATTTAGGGTTAGGAAGAAGAGGGTTTACCAATCTTCCTTGTGTTCTTGAGTGTTTGGCTTGAGTGTATGAGTGTTTAGGGCTTGAATATGAGAGTGAGTGGATGAGTATGAGTTGGGAAAGATTGGAGAGAAAAAGGTGACAATTCTTGAGAATTCTCACTGTTTTCTCTCTATATTTCGCCAGAGGTTCGTTGCATTTGTGTTCTTCCTTCTCATTTTTGTGACTGGAGGGCTCAATTTATAGCCCTCTGAAAACTGCAATGATATCCGCGCGGATAGGATCAGGCAGCGTGCACTGTTCATTAAATGCAGCTTCAGCTTTGGACAAGAAGAATAATCTTTTTCAAAATTCAAATTGACCAGCCAGTTTTTGTTTCCAGCATTGCTATATATGGTTTTCTTCTTTTGTTTTTCTTTTTTGAGATTCTTTTTAAGGTTTAACCTTAAATAACAATGCCCATTTTACCCTCACTTTGTTAGAAATGTTAGGATAGTTAGGAATTGTTAGAAATGTTATAACTTTCGTTAATTTTCTAACGAAAATTCTAACAAGCTCAAATTGGAGCACTTACAGATGTGCATACATCTTCTCACACATCTGAGGCTGTTTGAAGTTACCAGATTTTTTATCAGCCTTAAGTTTGTAACAGAAGGGCCTAATGTGACCAGGAGCTAGGCAGTAATGACAGATGTAATGCCTCTTCCTTGGTCTCTTCTCACTCAGAATGACTTTTTCTTTAAAAGCTTGTTTTTTCACACTTTTAGAGGTAGAACCCTCATATCCCTCCTTTACAAAATTATTTTCAAAACCTATACCAATTTTGTCACGTTGACCCATGGAAAAAGCTTCTTCCATTTTCATTTTACTTTTGTTTAACTTAGTGAAAGTATTATCGGCTTTTCACATTCATTCTTGAATTTTTCAAGGTCAACTTCTCTTTTGGTCACAAAGGACTTCAAGTCTTGCAATGGTATCCTTTTGAGCATCATTTTCTTTTGAAAGTACGACTTTTTCATCTTCACAAGCGGCTAATTTATCGAGACAGAGATTTGTTTACCTTAACAAGTACCTCAATTTTGTCCACTCTTTTCCTCCAATCTGTACGCCGCTCCTTGTATGTGGCAAAGAGTTCCTCATAGGGAATGTCTCTTTCTTCATCTTCATCATACGAATCTCCTTTTATAGAAAGCTTGATTCGGCTCAGTTCGAGATGTGACACCGGATGTGTACACAGCCCGAGCCCACATCCAAGGGTTTTCGGGAGTATGTTCTTCTATATCTGCGAGAAAAAGCATTAAACACGAGAATGGCAATTTAAGACGGACATGTTAGCCACTTCTTCTTCCTCATCCTCACTTGTCACTAAGGGTAGCTTGGTTAAGCTCATCCCCTTCTTTTTAAGTGTGTTAGCACACTCATTGGCATAATGACCAAAGCCACGACATGCCCTACATTGGACGGATTCGGATGATTTATTTTCAAAACTTGGCTTCTTGAATCCGGTGTCGGTGCTAGGTTTTGGCTTTTCGACGATCTTGGAAGTAGGTCTATTGGGGAATTTGCTTATCCTTCTATTTTTCGGTATAGAACTGAATTTTTTTGAAATAAAAGCAACATCCTCATCTTCAAGATTAGACTTGTCAATTTCGGAGGATAATTCCACAAGCTCTTTTGGTAGAGCGGCGGCACTTTTAAGGGCAAGGCGTGTGTTTTGTTTTTCTTCGAGCCTCAAGGTTAAGCTCAAACACGGTCAAGATTCCTATGATGGTGTCAAGACCTACGGTATTTGTGTCCTTTGTTTCTTCAATCACGGCTACTTTAATGTTGAACCTCTCGGGCGAGGTCCTTAGAATCTTACTAACAAGTCTTGCATTGGAGATAGATTCTCCTAGACTTGTGCATTCATTTGAAATCTCATGAATCTTAGCGGCATATGACACAATATCCTCGGTTTCTTCCATTCGAAGTAACTCGAAACCTATCCATTAAAATTCTAAGCACTGGTAGCCTTCACACTTGGTGCTCCCTCACATTGAGTTTGCAAAATATCCCAAGCGTTTTGGCTATACTTTCATTTGTTATAAGCTTGTACATATTCCCGAAACATGGCTGGAAATAGCACCCATGGCTTTTGAATTGTAATTTGCGGCTTGTATTTCATCAAGAGTCCATTGTTCTTCGGGTTTTCTTTCAAAGAAGGACTCACCAACACCGGAAGATGGCTTTTTCTCCACGGTAGGAGGTTGCCATGCAACAAGAATGCACATCCAAGCTCTTTCATCAATACTTTTGATGTAATTTCGCATCTTAGACTTCCAAAGAGAATAATTTGTGCCATCCAAGACGGGAGGCCTATTTTGGTGATTTTGGCATTCCATAATGACTACACTTTACGGATCAACACTCGGTAATATTTCGAGAGTTGGCTGCGATACCAATTGAAAGTTTAGTGTAGCTAGGAAACTTGGATCACGCAATAGGCAAAGGATGTGAGTACGGATGTGTCTCACAATCCGTCCACACATCCACTTGAGATAATGCGGCGGAATAAAGTAAATAAAAGTAAATAAAATGCAATAACTCAAGAGTTATATACGCTTCTTGATACGTGTGATCGGCAAACTACTTACGCCCAAAAACCTTTTCACTATAAAAACTTATGTTTCTTACAAAAACAAATAAGTGAAAAACTAAAATATGAAAATACTAAACAAGTTCTAATCACCTTCTATGATATGAACAACTCCCCTTTCCCAAGTAGGACTTATTCAATCAGAAGTAAAACAAGAGAACTTTATGAAAACCTAGATGTGAGTTACGGATGTAAGCTCACAACCTAAAACAACAATGTCGAATGACTATGAAGAATGTGATTTTCTCTCGTAAATTGTGTAACTTCTCTTTGTGCTGAATGCCTTGTATTTATAGAGCACCTTGGAGAAGATCTTCATGCAATCGACCTCTTCCTTTGTGAGATTCCTTTTCCTATATGGAAACATATAACACACTCACAAGGAAATCAAATATTAGTAGGTTAGTCCTAATATAAAACTATGTACATAAATAAAAGATATTTACATAATTACAATCTCTTAATAAAAGTAAGATACTTATAAATCTCCATGAAAGTCTCAAAATCTTCTTACCATAATAGAAGACAAATTAAATAAGGAAACATAAATATGTTCCCATAAAACTCACGTTTTCAATAACAAAGATTTTCACACATCTTAGATAGTAAAATTTACTAAAAGTTTGACTTTTTTAAATTTCTCCAAAAATGAAAAATGAACATTCATTATGAGATGGAAGGAGTGTTGTCTTAGAACCTTACAAAAGAGAATCACAAAGTTGAAGTTGGACAAATGAAATGCATTATCATGTCTTTCCAAATGGTCCTGTTTACACGCTTGTTTCTTGTCAATGTGTTTTACTTCAGTAATATCCAAACAAAATATGGTAATCGATAAATACTAAGTGATCAGGAGAAGAAATAAGACTACCTTAAATTTAATGTAAATGTACCTAATGAGTTTCAGTTCCAATATTGACTGGATATAAGGAATCTGATGAGTTTATGATCGGAATGTTTCTTCATGTGATCTAAACATTGAAAAAGCTTCACCTATGTTTCTTTGATGGCACCTAGAATGTAGAAGAAATTCATTCTAAATGGTTAAGTTCAGCGCTAGTCCTGCAAATGAAAGCGAGAACAATAAAAATTTGGTACAACACTATAAACCGTCAGCTCAGCCCATGTACACCTGATTCCAATGAGACTGAGACCGAATGTTCTTCTTAAATGCTTAAAATGCATTGGGAAGTGTTATTATAATACAACTTCTCTATAGAACATGGGTTAGGAAAATACACAAATATACACAAATATATATAGAGCTTCTCCAACAGAATTTTGGACTGGGCAAAACTACAACCACCTGGAGTCCATTAACCCAAAGACCTCTCCTAGTTATTATATACTTCCTCCGTTCCACCCAAGTGTGTACCAAGATTTTGGGCACGCAAATTAAGAAATACTATTAAGATAATGAAAATAAGTGGTAGGAAATGAAGAGAGAGAATGAGTGGAGTTAATAGTAGGTTGGTTGAATAAATTGTATGGTGGAGAATGAGTGGAGTTAATGAGTGGGTGGGGTATGGAGAATATAAAATATTAAAACCTTTTCCATTTTTGGTAGTTTACACTCGACTGGGACGGACCAAAAGGGAAATAAGTGTACACTCGGCTGAGACGGAGGGAGTATATACATACACCATTGTCCTCTTGTTACTCATAAACAATCTATGTGACAATCAAGTGCAGAAAAGAAGATAAATAAACTTACCATAGGCATTTGTCTTTCATGAGAAGTTTGATTGTGGAAGTATAAATTTAAGGTTGAATCCTCCACGAAAATCGTTCAAAAACTTTAATATTGGTTTACTTCACTTAACCACAAATTATAGATGGCCAAAAAACATACCGGACTAGCCCTTAGCTTGTCTTCGAAAATTGGTTTTACATACGCACCTGTAACCGTATATATAGCTCAAATATGAACCACAACCATGTAATAAATCAGTGTTATAAAGTTACACTACTAGAAACTGGCCAATTACTGACGGACCGATTCCGTCGGTATTACTGACGGAATATCAACAATTACTGATGGATTTTTAATTTGCTCTTGCCGGGAATTTTTTTAAATTTTCATTTCCTTCCGTCGGTAGTGATTACGTATTGGACTCGGATACGAGTAAGGAAAATGTGGGGTACACACTCGTTTGAGCTAATACGAAATCGATCACGATAAAGAAGTAAAGGTTAAATGGTAGCACATTTGACTTTGCTAATGTGCTCGGCCGAGCAGAGTGCTTGACTCGCCCGAGCATAGCATAGCAGATTGTCAAAGTTTATGGACAGTCATGCTCGGCCGAGGCATATGCCTTGCTCGGCCGAGCAGAATGATTGACATGGCCATGCAGTTCACATGACACGGTCGAGCATCTGGGCAAAAAGTCTATGGACATCTTTGCTCGGCCGAGCAAGTCACATGACTCGGCCGAACAGTTCCTGAACAGGTATTATTTCAAACTGAAAAGACACAATGGTTGGCTAAAATTATGACTGTTAACTAAACCCTTTAACTGATACCTTTCCATCTGTTTAAATACAGAGTTTAATCTCTTTTGTATAACATAAGAGAAATACAACAACAACAAAAACACACAACAATTCTCATGTTTAGATTTGTCTTCTTTGCCTAGAAACAAATTGTGAGATTGTCTTGTCCCAATAGAGATTTCGTGTAACCAAGGCAATAAGGGTCGAAATACTTTATTCGGAAAGTGGGTTATACACGATTTGTTAGGTTCCAAATGGTAGGAATCAGGCTAGAGGGGGGGGTGAATAGCCTGTTAAAACTTTTAGCTAAAAACTTCTTTTGAAAAACTTTAGCTTACCGGTAAGTGATTTGCATAGCGGAAATTAAGTTTTCAGTTTAGAGAAATAGGCAAACCGGTAAGACAAAATATCATGCAAGACAAGACAAAATTATTTCCAAGTAAGACAAACAAAGTGAGCTTGATAAGTGAAGTCAATAGGTTGTGACCAGTTGAGAGATTTTCAACTGATTACAACTATACAACGAAAGACAAGCAAAGCAATAAATGACACATTGTTTGAAGAGGTTCACGGTGTTAAATAAGCTGCTACGTCCTCTACCAAGTTTGAGTCGAACTTGGATTTGTGAAGGTGCACTACTTTATTAATGGATTCTACCTATTACAAGTTGCAAGCCAATGATTGAAAGGCATGAAACTAGAGGTGACCACTAATGGGTCGTGCTACAATAAAGACCTGGTGTTTTCTAGAGATGTGCTCACGAGCTGAGGATTTCTCTAGGAGTGTTGTGTGTGAATCAATCAATGTGTTCCATAAGTAGTCTAATGGAGGAACACTACGAATTGATTGAGGTGCCGATGAATAAGTCCTAACGAGAGATGTCTAGTGAATAGGGGACTTGCTTTGAATGCCTTGAACTAGAGAATGTGCGGGTTGGTAGTTCAAAGCAACTCACTCTCAAGAATCATAAATGCACCCAGCCTTCTTCAATGCTCCAGAAAGCTATTTATAGTGAACTTTGAAAAGGAGCCGTTGTCTTTGAAGAGGTTGCAATGATGACTTGGGTAGCGAGGCATTAAATGGGAAGATCCTTGCATTAAATGCAGAGATTTGGATAGAGAGGATTTCCGAGAGATAGATGGGGCTACTGTGAGTGCGGTTACTTGACATTCTCAAAGAAGTTACGATTTCTTTGCGAGAGATGTCATGTCGGCATGCTTGCTTTACCAACTTTAGCTAAAGTTGATGGCTTGGTAGTTAGGAGCAATTAATGCACCGGCAAGGCGATAACCGAGAGGAAGCTTGAAGAGTAAGCCTTAACCGGTAAAGTAACATGGCCGGTAACAGAGGTGCCGGACCGGTAACTCAACGGGTAACATAGCTCAAGCCGGTAAGAGGGCTTTGATCGATGCTTGACTCCAACCGGTAACTCACACAAAGCGATGGAAATTCTCGAGGTCTTCAGAGTCTTCAAATCTTGAGAAAAATACATAGCAAAAACACTTGGCACTAGCACTAAGGGATCCTATGGTACATAGAAAAATTCTATTTTGATCTAACTAAATTAGGGGTCCTCATTAATGCTTGTTATGATTGGGTTTAAGCAATTCTAAGCCTAAGCATATATTTGACTAACAATCTCCTCCTAATTGCTTAAGTCCAATCATCCTAGGTTGGCATCTTCTTGATTTAGAAAAGAATGATAAAGATTTTTACTATATAATATATCATTCCCCAAGTCAAGAGACAACTTGATGCTACCTAAGGAAAGCTTACAGATTAGAAAAAGAAAAGATTGAAAATGGGTGAAGATTTTGAATGATCCTGCAAGAATATAACGGTTAGCAGCATATGAAGCATTCAAAACAATAGAAGGAATTTTAAACAAAACACAAAGTTTGAGGGTAAGAGATTCTCATTAGTGTTTGTGGACCGGTGAATGAGGAAAGAAAGACAAAAACTTCATCGGTTACATTCTCGGAGAATGCACCCGGTAAAAGGCTTGAAACAAGATTGGCTAAGGAGAGCGACGGCATACGAAGGAGGAGCGGCATACGGAGGAGGAGCATACGAAGAAGGGGCAGTATCAGAAGCTTTGGATTTCTTTGCTTTCCTTTTCTCTTTCTCATCCCTTTTCCTTTTCTTCCTATCTTCTCTAACCACCATTAGCACTTCATTTTTAGCTTTTACTTTGGCTAACTCCAATTCAAGCTCACGGTTCCTTTCTTGACAGCTACTAAGGGCTTGAGTTGTCCTCTTGAGTTCTTGATGGATCGGTTGATAATATCTTTGCACGAAAGTTGTTGCTCACAAAGGATTTTATTGGTTTCTTTGAGCCTCGACAAGTTGTCCACTGAAGATCTCGATGGCGTTGTCTCTAGCACTTATATCGGTCATGAAATTGCCAAGAGACAAAGCAATACCGATCTTCAATAACTCAAATTTTCTCTCTTCCTCCTCCTGATTGGACTTAATGAAAGAACGGGCTAACTTCAATGTTGACTTCAACAAAACCATCAAGCACGGCTCTATGAAGATCTCTCAAATGCGAAGCAAGGAGTGGCCTATTTAAGTCATCGGTAGGAGGGGTAGGTAAGGGAGCATCGGTAAATAAGCTAGCGAGGCAAAGGAGCTTCGGCTCGGAGGCAATTGATCGCGGCAACACGGCTATCGGTAATGGGAGAAGATGGATCGGTAAGAGAGGTTTCAACGGACCGAGACACTTCACCGGTAGGAGAGATCTCAATCTCCTCATCCAAGATTTCCATGGGAGAGACGGGAGGGGCAATCGGTAAAGGAGATTCGGGAGCATGTGGCTCAAAGGGTTCCAAACTCATCATCTCGGCAAAAGAAAGTTCTAAGAGGTCATTTGCAATAGGAACCAACGGTAAGATGGCTTGCCGACGCCTTAGAATGTGAATTACTCTAATAGCCGGCAGAAGTAAAGAGGCTTCTCTTATGTTGCTCCAAGGTATAGGCTTGCCTTTCTTTATCACGTAGAGTCTCGGTCACATTTGGCAATAAGCCAACCATTTTAGTAACAAAACCAGACCAATTAAAAAGCCTCAACTCCGGAATTTGAGTAATACGTCCATTGATGGACATATACCGGATAAAGAAGTCATCGGTTGAAAGGGTGCTTTCAACCGATGCGAGAGCAAATGTTGCAAAGCTGGCCATGAATCACGATAAACCGATTGTGTTCTTTGAAGAGAGGAAGGATATTTCTTGTTTGGTTTTGGAGAAGGAAATCGGTAACCAAGCTGTTGCTCATCTTTGCCGGGAAGGATTGCTTTGCCCTTGGGAGGAATTGGACGCTTCTTAAGCTTTAACACCTTAACCTTGATACCGGCGACTTGTCTCACCGGGCCCGGTAGTTTTGGTATATCTAGGAGGGGTATCTTCGGGAGCGGCACCAACCTTCATGTCTGGTCACAACATCAATGAAAGTAGACATTCTATCTTCTCTTCTTTGCTTCGAAATAGATCGGCAATAGAGGGAGGCATTGGAGTTGGCTCGATTCTTGCCTTGCTAAGGATCTTCTCATGAACCTCAAATAAAGGTATGCCATCGGCGGAGTCGAGAATAGAAGCTTTGGAGGTATAGAAGTTTAGAGTAGACATGAGATCCTTCTGACGCATACCAGGATCATCATAAGCAGGAGGAATTGTTGGATCATTCTCATCAAAATCAACATCTTCTTCTTCTTCATAGAAATCAGAGAGGGAGTCTTCATCAAAGATAGGATCAATATCCTCCTCCTGAACCGGTGAATTTGCTCTAGAAGAAGAGGAAGGAAGAATAACTTGGCTTACCGATTGACTAACCGGTAGAAGAGATGCTTGAATGGCTTTACGAGTAGCCAACTCTTCAATGGTTGCTCTTTGACTCTCTTTGAGCTTTTCCGTTTGCTCGGTAAATAAGCTATTTGCTAAGGCTTCTTTGGAGAAGTATATCATCAACATTGATTGCCTGAACCGGTGCAGTAGAGGCAACGGTAAGGGGCTGACTAACCGGTAAAGGAGAAGCACCGGTAAATGGCTCAGAAGCCGGTAACTCTTCTCTAACCGGTTGAAGTATTTCATCGGTAAGAGGCATCGGTAGAACAACCGGTGAAGGGCACGGTCTAATAACTTCTCCTCCTCCTGAAAAAAGACCGGTAACTAGAGAAGTCTCAGTACTACCTCCTCCCACATGTTGCATCGGTAAAGGAGTTGTGAAGTCGGTACTTATTTTCTCGAGATCTATCAATCACAATTTGCATCTTGGTCAACGGCATACGAATCACTAGAGTCGGTAGAGCTAGAGCTTGTGACATTTGCTCCGCTCTATCAATGGTTTGATTATCGAGCCACTAATGTCCTTGAACATTTCTTCAATTTCTTCATCGGGAGCAGTAGCCCATTTGTTTTTGTTGGGTGAATAGAGTTGAAGAAGTCGAAAGAGAGATATCACCCATACTACGAAAGTCTCTGTTCAAGTCCACCGGATTTTGCACCACATCCATAACATTCTTCACGAATTGCCATCTTCGAGGTCCTAAGTTGACAATTTCAGGATCAAAGGAGGGAAGATCGTCTCCCGGTAACTCAAATCTTCCAAGGCGATAAGGATCGAGATTCCTTAAGAGTATCCTGAGCATTATAAAGAATGGCAAAATCAATCCACCTTTGCTGAATCATCATATCTTGCGGAGCCTATCTGAGCCAAATAGATGGCATTCCACATTGGAGGCAGCAACTCAAAATACCGATTGTAAAGCTTGAGTAGACTATCTCTGGATAGTGAGATATCATAGTCATTCAACAAACATGGCTTGGTATAGTAGAGACCTTTATCTTCATGGATGTTGTCAAAATCCACATAATCGAGATATGTCACAGGGACTGAGTCTTTGTTGATCTCATGGAATTGCAAAAGCTTTCTAAGGAAGGGAGGCAAGTGCTCAATAGGATATACCCAAGTGGGAGATGGTTCAAAGGTAGGATTGACTAGCCAGGGATTGTAATGGTAAATGTGGAAGGTTGGGTTTCTGATCGGTTTGCAGTGACTTACCGGTCGGGTTGATGATTGACCGGTAAATGGAACTTTGTCGGTAAGGAAGTTGTGGTTAAAGAGTCTCTTGGGAATGAATGGTATGAAGTTTCCCAAGTCAGTTTCAATTCTCCTTCTTCTCTCAGCATTTTCTCTGGCAATTTGTTGGGAAGATTTTGGAATAGGTTTGGATTTCTTGGAAGGGGGAGGAGCCGATTTTACATTTGTGGCTTTTTGCTTTTACGGTAGGGGAAAGAATGATAGAGATAGGCTTATCATCATCATCATCGAAGAAGAAGACTCAAGAAGTTTTCTCTTAAGCGGCAAAGAAGGTTTGGGAGCGGGGAGGAGCACCGGTAACTTGAGCAACCTTTGGCCGGCTAGAGAATTTCTTCTTCTTATGAGTTGGTTTGCCGATTGGTTTACCGGCTGGTTTCTTGGTAGCGGAGTTCATCGGAGTTTACCGGTTGGATTACCGGTGGAAGGCTCAGTCGGCTTACCGGTTGGTTTACCGGTAGATTCTTTGCTGGCTCTAATCATGTCAAACTTGTCAAACGCTTTGCAAAAAGATTGAGGATACTTGGGTTGATTCTCGAGGCTTGAAGAAGCTGCAGGATGGATCTGAGAGCACGGCTAATCATCAGGTAATGGCAAGGTTTGGCTTTGTTGGTCTTGGTAGATGGCCTTTCCTTCTGAAATTTCTTAAAAGCAATTAAAACAATCCGGTAAAGGAAGGCACACCAGTTGAATTCTCCACCAATAATAATGGCAGCAATTGCTTCCCATTGTATCATGGTAATACAATGATGAGAGCCAGACCGGCAAATGAAACATCGGTCTACAACATCAGCAACAGCGTAGAAAACAGCATCAAACCCAGCTTTCTTGTTAGCTTCACCGGTAACAAAGGGGTCAGATCCTCTAACTTTTGCCCAGGCAGCAATCATATCTTTCATGGATATAGAGGATGGACCGGTGGAAGAAAGATTTGGGAAGGCAGCAGCAATGGTGGCAGGGCTAAAAGTCACGGGAACACCGGCGGCCGGTGGAGATAATATTCTCATTTTCATCCACAACACCATTCTCAAATAACTCATTAACCATCTCATAGTAAATATCTTCATTTCCTTCAGGCATCACGAAGGGAATAACTCCGGCAGCAATGAATAGAGCTTGATGGCACGGCCTTCATCGGAGTCGAAGAAATTTGGAGAGAATGTAACCTCCATAGATGTCTTTCTTGATTGCCATCTGTGAATCAAATAATCATTCAAACAAAATAAGTTAGAATCAATGAGATTTCTACAAATGATTTTAAGAGATTAGATGATTCTAGAGATATAGGAGATCTAGAAGTCTTTAGAGTTTCAAAGGCATACCGTAAATCTCAAGTGAGTGAAGAACACGAGATGGAGAAGAAGAAGATGAAGTATGAGAGTAAAATGCCGGTTGCTTAGATCTTTTTAGAGAGAGAGAATCCAGAAAGTTTGAATGAGATTTTGAAATCCTTATATAGGGGACAAAAGAGCGGGAAGATGAAGAGGTGTGTTGGTTAAAGCAAAAGAAGCTTAAAGGTTTTTAAGCTATGGTCGTGCACATTTATTGGCGTTTTGTTTCACGAAATTAAAGATGTGTCATAAAAATATGAACGTGTGTGCAACTTGATTATATCAAAATATAATAAAGTACAAAAAGATAACCTTTTTGATAAAAATGAATGATACAGATATTACCTTTTTGATCAATTATTTAAAATTGATCTACTTCTTTTGTATAGGAGCATGGGGAGCAGGTAAAGGATAGTACGGTAGGTTGCAGACTGCAGCGGCGAAGGGATTGATGTGACTTGATAGGCAATGATGACAAACGAGCCGGTTAAAAACGGATTGCAAATTTGGATCCGGCCGCAATTCGTCGGTAAAGGGCAATCGGTAAGGTAGCTAACCGGTCAGGTATTTTGACCGGTAAGAGAGACTATCATCGGTAAAGGACCATCGGTTAGAGACACCATTTACCGATCAGGTATGTCGGTAAGAGGACCGGTAAATGGGTCTTGCCTTACCGGTAAATGGGCACTAGCAAGCATCGGTAAATGAGTGAGGTCACCTTTGATCTTTGTTGAGAGCTTACACAGATAACAAAGTTAGCACATAATATTTATTGAATATCAATCATGCCTAGTTCTCCTCTAAGGAATTCAAATCTTTTAATGTCCAAAGGTTTTGTTAGGATATCAGCTAATTGATAATCAGTATGGACTTTTAAAAGAATAATGTTACCCTTTTCAACATGATCCTTGAGGAAATGGTATTTGATGTCTATGTGCTTAGTCTTTGAATGCATCACAGGATTGTTGGAAAGCGAGATAGGCGAGGTGTTATCACAATAGATAGGACATACTTCTTGAGGGATTTCATAGTCCACTAGTTGTTGCTTCATCCATAGAATTTGTGAACGCAACTTCCGGCGGCTATGTACTCGGCTTCGGTAGTAGAAGTGGAAATTGATGCTTGTTTCTTGCACGACCGGGAAACCAATCGGTTACCCAGAAATTGACAAGTTCCACTAGTACTTTTCCTGGTGACCCTACAAGGCTGCAAAATCGGCATCTGAATATCCAATAAGTGTAAATGAAGAATCTTTTGGATACCACAAACCTAAGTTAGCAGTTCCCAGATATCTTATAATTCTTTTAACGACTTGCAAATGAGATTCTCTAGGGTCGGCTTGAAATCTAGCACATACACATACGGCAAACATGATATCGGCCTCTTGGCGGTTAAGTAAAGTAGAGAGCCTATCATACCTCGGTAGAGTGTCATATCTACTTTCTTACCGGATTCATCTTTGTCAAGGTGTACATTGGTGGCCATAGGAGTGCTTTGAGGATGAGCGAGTCAAGACCAAATTTCTTGATAAGATCATTGGTGTATTTGGCTTGATTTATAAAAATACCTTCTTGGGTTTGCTTGACTTGAAGTCCAAGGAAAAATGTAAGCTCACCCATCATGCTCATCTCAAATTTGCTCTGCATAAGTTTCTCAAATCTCTTGCATAATTTTTCGTTAGTAGATCCAAAAATAATGTCATCAACATATATTTGAACTAACAATGAATGACCATTATGCTTAGCAATAAATAAGGTGGTGTCAATTTTACCTCGTTCAAACTTCTCACTAAGTAGGAATTTGGAGAGAGTTTCATACCATGCTCGAGGTGCTTGCTTGAGGCCGTACAAAGCTTTATTCAATTTGTATACGTGATTTGGCTTCTTGGGATCTTCAAAACCAGGGGGTTGATCAACATAAACAAGTTCTTGAAGTTCCCCATTGAGAAAGGCACTTTTCACATCCATTTGATATAGCTTGAACTCTTTGTAGGCGGCATAGGCAAGGAATAACCTAATGGCTTCTAATCTAGCTACGGGAGCAAAAGTCTCATCATAGTCTATGCCTTCTTCACACTTTATACCCTTTCGCCACTAGTCTAGCCTTGTTCCTTATAATTTTTCCAGCTTCATCCAATTTATTCCTATAAACCCATTTCGTTCCAATTACGGTTTGATCACTAGGTCTAGGCACTAACTCCCAAACTTTACATCTATCAAGCGATTAAGCTCTTCTTGCATAGCTTCTACCCAACTGGGGTCATCTAGTGCTTCCTCGGTCTTCTTTGGTTCAATATTTGAGACCATAGCGAGAGGAAAATAATCCATGTTGATCCTCCATGCTTCTTAATTGGCCTCTAGTCATTACGGGACCAAAGACATCACCTATCACATTTTCTAAAGGGTGATCTCTTACGGAGTCTCACTTCCCTAGGGAGGTCTTGCTGACCGATTCTTGTCTAAGGTTTTCTAATGGAGGAGTAGAATCGGTAAAGGGAGAAGTGATCGGTAAAGGAGATCGGTTTGAAGAAAGGTGATGGAGGCAGTGATCGGTAAGTGGGGAAGGAAAGCGCAAATTGTTTGAAATGGGTTCGGCTTCGGGAGGTGAATTAGGAAAATTAATATGAGGACTAGTTGGTAATAAATCGGTTAGCCGGGGTTGTCTATTGGATTGCCTAACCGATTGGGGAAAGAAGGAGTCATCAACTAAGTCTCTACAAGTTACACCACTTGAGGCCGAAGGTCGAACGGGGATTGATTTGCATTAGAAGCGGGTGGAATGATTGGAGTTTTGATTCTTTGGTTTCACCTGTCTCAAACACACCGAATTATCGATACTATTTGGAGCCTTATCGAGACTCTAGCAAATCAAATTCATCAAAAGTAACATGAGCAGATTCAACAATTTTCAATAACCGTTTATTAAAAATTCTAAATGCCTTACTTTGTGCTTGGCGTATCCCACAAAGATACCTTCATCAGCTTTTTCATCAAATTTACCTCGGCGCTCTTTACCGTTGTAAAGTACGTAGCATTTGCAGCCGAAGATCTTGAAGAAACCAATGTTAGGGATTCTGCCACGCCATAGCTCATAAGGGGTCTTGTTATGAAACTTGTTGACCAAGGATCTATTCCAGGTGAAGCGGGCGTATGGATAGCTTCGGCCCAAAAATACTTGGGAAGCCTAGCTTCGGATATCATTGTTTTTCCGGCTTCGATCAAGGTCCTGTTCTTTCTCTCAACTACACCATTTTGTTGCGGTGTACCAAGAATGAGAAATTATGATCTATTCCATGATCATCACGATCTTGAGCAATTCCAAGATTTTTAAATTCGGTTCCATTATCTGATCTCATACTGATGATGTCACACTCTTTCTGGGTTTGCAGTAGACGGAATAATCTGGTGGCTACTTCATATGTATCATCTTTTGAAGCAAACATTTCCACCCAGGTATATCTTGAGAAGTCGTCTACAACAACCAAAGCATATCTGCTACCCCCTAAACTGGCAGTTGTTGTGGGGCCAAACAGATCCATATGTAGCAACTGGAGGCACCTAGAAGTGGACAAGCAGGGCTTCTTTGCGGAAAGATTCTTTATCTTTGTTTTCCCAATTGGCAAGCTCTACATTTCCTTCCATGATCGCCAGACACTCGAGGTAAGCCGGCGACAAGATTTTTATTGGCCGGCTTGGATAGATATTTGAAGTTCGGTGTTTGAGTCTCTTGTGCCATAGCCAGGAATTCTCACCGATGTTCTTAGCTACAAAACAAACATTAGTAACATTCGAAACATTGTTTAAATCTATAGCGTATACGTTACCTTTTCTATATCCAGTGAGAAGTGTTTCACCTGTAGCAATGTCTTTCACATAGCAATTGGAAGAATTGAAAACACAATGCATACCTTTGTCACAGAATTGTGAAATAGAGAGAAGGTTATGTTTCAGACCATCCACCAAAGATACCTTACGTACAATCACTTTGTACCTCTTTTGATGGATCCACGGCCAGATAATTTTACCCTTTGCGTTGTCACCAAAGACAAGCTGGAGGACCAGATGCTTCTTCCGGATCGGTGAGGAGATCGGCATGTCCAGTCATATGCCTAGAGCATCCACTTTGTCCATAATCCAAACATCCTTACCGGCATCGGTTGAGGCCATTAAGCATTCTGAAATAAAACAAGAAGCTTATGGTCCCCCTTATTCTTTTGGGTCCAAAGAGTTAGTTCCTCTTTGGCGGCCATACCTGGCCACCACCTGAGCTTTTAGACTCGGTGGGTCCAGATAGGTGCTTCAAGAGGCATTCATAAGCCTTGTGACCAATAAAACCACAGTTCACACATTTATTAGAAGATGGTGAGGAGGCTTAGATGAATTGATGTTCAATTTTGCCAATGCTTCGAGAGGATTAAGCGATTGGACGAGGAAACGAGATCCTTTGGGGACGAAGGCGATGGGTTTAGCTTTGTTGATCGGTTGCACCTGGTTTGGAAGACCTATTACCGGTTGGGAGCCCTCACCGGTTGGTTGACCGGTGACGGTTGTCTCGACCGGTTTGTCCCTTACCGGTGATGGCTTCCTTACCGGTTGTAGTTTCCTTACCGGCAACACGGTTAACAATTTTAATTCCACCTTTGCTTTTTCCATCACTGAGTGGAACATATTGTCCTAGCTCGGGATCGGCTACCTCGGTCCATTGGGATTTGTTTTTGCCCAAATAAGCTTTCATCTGTTCCCTTCCTTGGGATAGGTGTGTGGAACGACTTTGAAAGGTTTAGTTAATTCTCTCTTAATCAATTTGGATTGAGCATCATCAAATTTACCCATCAAGTTCTCGAGAGACAGACTTGGTAACCGGTTTGTTATTCTTTGTCATTTCCCTTATGCTTTGGAGGTAAAACTTATTCCGGATGTAACATCTCGGTTTGGAGACATCTCGATCTTGTATGATAGTCTCCATAGCGGCTCGGGATTTTGTGTAAGTGTCAATAGTTTTAGAAAGAGAATTATTTCTTGACACAAGATCAGCAATTTGACAAACGAAATGTTCGAGTCTCTCGGTGAGTTCTTGATTGACCTTTTTAACCGAATTAACTCTAGCTTGCTTTCTTTCAAATCTTTTATTTCGGCTTTCAAAGAGTCATTTTCACAGAGATTATTTTGAAATTATCGGCCATAATTTTGTGAGCTTCGTTTAATTTTTCAAAATCGGAGAAGAGCTCATTCATCACCTCTCGCCATTTCGAGACTTTGACATATTGGGCATAGGGTCAACGGTAGTGAGGGGAAGAGGATGATGGTTCAAAATTGGGATCAAAATTTGGTAGTGATGATATCGGTTCAGGGTTAGGCTCGGTTAGAGGCTTTAAGTGAATCGGTCGGTTCTCAAGCATCGGTTGATAGGTAGCGATCGGTAAGGCTTGAGCTTGATAGGTCGGTTGAATGGGTTGCATCAACGGTCTGAGAGTGGGCATGGTTTTGGGCTGACCGTAGAGGGATCCACCTATGTTTTGAATTTTGAAGTTATATGGATTGCCTGCATCTACCTTGGGAATAGGAATGGGATCATCAAAGTATGTCAAGGGAGATCTCATAGGTGGAGTCTGGTCAACATAAGATGATTGTTCATTGGAGTTGGGGTGTCTAAAGATAGGAGTTTGTAGAGAGATGGGTTTATCATAAGTTCCATCCATAGCAACAAAACTGACATCAGCATCTTCATCCGAGTCGGCAAAGTCGGCTTCCTCATTCTCGAATCGGTCTCAAACCAAACGGGTAAAGCCTTTTCGCCTGCATCCTCCGCAACTAAACTCTTAGATCTAGGAAATTTCTTGAACGGTTTCTTCCTCAGAAATTCATATTTCGGTTGAGGGCATTTGGAGGCAAAATGGCCGGGTTTTCTACAGTTGTAACACACAAGCTCACCTTGGGCATTTTTACCATCGGTTGAGGTTGAGGTTTGGCCTTTTCTTTGATAGTTTCCAGATCTATGGAAAGATGAGGATTTGGGTTGGAATGATTTGTCATGGGATTTCTTAAAATCCTTAAACCTTTTGTAATTTCTAGCAAATGCAGCAAATTCATCCTCTACCTCAAGAGGTGTACTAGTTGAGGTATTGGCTTGAGTTGGTTGAGGCTGAGATATTGAGGGAGAGTCAATGGTAGTAGTTTGGCTGGTAAGCATAGAAGAACCGTGGAAGATCTCAGTTTGAGCTGGCGGAGATAAATTTTTAAATTGTTTTTGCACTCCACTCACGGTTGAGCTCTTCCTCATATAAGAACAAAGTAGACACAATGTTACGGATATGAGTAACATTCAAATCACGGCATTCTTTCAAAATAGCGACCTTCACATGCCACAAGTCTCCAAGAGAATTGAGGAATCTCATGTTTAGGTCTTTCATGGTATAGACTCTACCTAAAGATGCACAAGAGTTACTCACCTCGCAGAATCGGTCGTACGTTTCCTTCATTGTCTCATTTGGATTCTTCTTGAAGGACTCAAACTCGGCAACACTTTTTGTAGAGTCTGTTGTCCTTGGCCACTTGATCTCCTTCAAAGTATCTCGAGTAGACTCGCCACACTTGTTGAGCGGTCTCATAGCATTGTACTTGTTTGTACAGTCTGTCATCAAGTCCCGAGGTTATGATGTGCAAGGCTTTTCTGTCCAAGGAGTCACACGCTTTGTCATCCTCAGTCCATTCTTCTCGTGGTTTTGGCACATAAGTTTCATAAACCTCAAAATCTTGTTCGAGACTCTCTATCCGCATGATCCATGAGAGGAGTTTTGGGAGCTCTGGTTGCAAGATTGATTTTCAAGGGTGTTATGGGACCATCTCTCGACTACGGTAGTTAACCTATCATCTATTGAATCCAAGTACCGCATGATTCTCGTTTTCCATACCGGAAATTCGTTATCGTTCAACATGGGAACGGATGTCAAGTTGTATGTTTGCATGATTTTTCTGCCATTTTGGAATTGGCAATTCAAGCGGTTAGGCTTGGAAAAATGATTTTCGAAAATTGTAAAGCTCGATACCAATTGTTAGGTCCCGAATGGTAGGAATCGGGCTAGAGGGGGGTGAATAGCCTGTTAAAACTTTTAGCTAAAAACTTCTTTTGAAAAACTTTAGCTTACCGGTAAGTGATTTGCACGGCGGAAATTAAGTTTTCGCTTAGAGAAATAGGCAAACCGGTAAGACAAAATATCATGCAAGACAAGACAAAATTATTTCCAAGTAAGACAAACAAAGTGAGCGAAGAAGTGAAGTCAATAGGTTGTGACCGGTTGAGAGATTTTCAAGCGATTACAACTATACAACAAGACAAGCAAAGCAATAAATGACACATTGTTTGAAGAGGTTCACGGTGTTAAATAACTGCTACGTCCTCTACCAAGTTTGGTCAGAACTTGGATTTGTGAAGGTGCACTACTTTATTAATGGATTCTACCTATTACAAGTTGCAAGCCAATGATTGAAAGGCTGCCAAACTAGAGGTGACCACTAATGGGTCGTGCTACAATAAAGACCTGGTGTTTTCTAGAGATGTGCTCACGAGCTGAGCTGATTTCTCTAGGGTGTTGTGTGTGAATCAATCAATGTGTTCCATAAGTAGTCTAATGGAGGAACACTACAGAATTGATTGAGGTGCCAGTGAATAAGTCCTAACAGAGATGTCTAGTGAATAGGGGACTTGCTTTGAATGCCTTGAACTAGAGAATGTGCAGGTTGGTAGTTCAAAGCAACTCACTCTCAAGAATCATAAATGCACCCTGCCTTCTTCAATGCTCCAGGAAAGCTATTTATAGTGAACTTTGAAAAGGAGCCGTTGTCTTTGAAGAGGTTGCAATGATGACTTGGACTGGCAGGCATTAAATGGGAAGATCCTTGCATTAAATGCCTGAGATTTGGATAGAGAGGATTTCCAGAGATAGATGGGGCTCTGTGAGTACTGGTTACTTGACATTCTCAAAGAAGTTCTGATTTGCTGCAGAGATGTCATGTCAGCATGCTTGCTTTACCAACTTTAGCTAAAGTTGATGGCTTGGTAGTTGGGAGCAATTAATGCACCGGCAAGCTGATAACCAGAGGAAGCTTGAAGAGTAAGCCTTAACCGGTAAAGTAACATGGCCGGTAACAGAGGTGCCGGACCGGTAACTCAACAGGTAACATAGCTCAACCGGTAAGAGGGGCTTTGACCGGTAACTGACTCCAACCGGTAACTCACACAAAGCTGATGGAAATTCTCAGGTCTTCAAGTCTTCAAATCTTGAGAAAAATACATAGCAAAAACACTTGGCACTAGCACTAAGGGATCCTATGGTACATAGAAAAATTCTATTTTGATCTAACTAAATTAGGGGTCCTCATTAATGCTTGTTATGATTGGGTTTAAGCAATTCTAAGCCTAAGCATATATTTGACTAACACGATTCAATCATATATCCAGCATCATTATCAACACCAAGACCCTATATCCTCAACAGTCCGTAGGTACATCGATGTATAAATTCAACCCATCTCGCCGTGCTCACACTTAAACCTAATCGCGCGCGTGCTCTCTCTCTCTCTCTCTCCCCTCCTGTGAAACCCTTCGATTTCCTTCTTACAATTCCACCCCCAATTTCGACAACCTCCTCCTTCAATCCTTAATGGGCAGGCTCCAAATCCGGCCCCAATCCCCGCTCCAGGCCCCGTCTTTCCTTAACCAAACCCTAGAAAACCTCCTCCTCGACACCATTAACAACCTCTCCGGCGATGATGATGACGGCGATGATGATGAAGACGGTAGCAAAACCGAGCTCGCAAAGGAGGAATCGAAGCTCGAGAAGGAGATTATTAGGACGATGTAGTGTCTATTGCTACTGGTCACAAGCACGAGGATATTCAAGCTGAGCTTGAGGTAAATTTGTTTTTTAAAATTCAGTTTGAATTGTTTGATTTTTTTTTATTTATTTTTTTTAATTTAATTGTGTCGTGATTGTTAATTTCTGTTTTCATTTTTTTTATTTGTTATTAGGGACGGAGGGTTTTGGAGATAGACTTTCCTGAAGGTCCTTTCGGTATTAAGGTAAAATTTTGAATTATATGAGATGGTTTGTATTTGTTGATAACTCCAGCTCCGTCTTGCCCACCAACTGTTTGATAGTTTATCTGATTGGAATTCTAATATAAGTAATCTTTTTCTTTATATTTGTTGATATTTGCTGTAGCAATACCCTGCTTAGCTTACCAATTGTTGTCAGATAGGAATGCTAACTGAAGCATGAGTAGCATATGATTATGCTCGTTTATGCTCGTTTATGAGGAACCATTTCTGTATGTTAGTAGTTTAACCCTTTTCTTTATGTTGCTTATTTATTGCTGAAGTACTGCCCTGCTCTCTATCTTTTTGATGTTTTCATTTGATCGAATGCTAAAATCACAAGTACATATGCCAATGCTATTTGATGTGCATAATCCTGTGATGCTATTGCTTAGTAAGGTTTGACATTTTTAAGTTCTATGCCAATGCTAGCAGTTACCTTTTCTCTTATCATGTTTTTTTTTCCTTCTTCAGGTTTAGTGGCCAGGGTTAACACACTTCCTCTTCCTTTAGAAATCATGGTGATTTTCTCTTTGAAAGAGTGAGTTTTTAGGAAATAGTTTGTTTTCTATTTTGAATCAAATTGATATATTTGGTAAGTTGATTTTATGACTTTCATGAAAAGATTTATAATTATCCTATTATGAAAAGGACATTGTTAATATGTAAATATATTTTATTTATGTACTAACCTACTAACAAAATCACTTTCCTTGTGAGTGTGCTCTATGTTTCCTTGTAGGAATTGGAAATGTCACATATGGAAGAGTTTGGATTCGTGAAGATCTTCTCAAAGTGCCTATATATACAAGTGATCAGCACAAAGAAAAGACACGGCTTTAGAGAATTATTTGAAAGACAAATACTTTTGTACTTCATGAATTCAATAGTGTCATTTAGGTTGTAAGTGAAGGTTGTGTCTTACATCCGAACTCACATCTAGTTTTAATCAAAATTCTTTGTTTTACTTCTGATTAGAATATAATCTACTTGAGAAAGGGAGACTGTTCTTATCGTAGAAGATGATTAGAACTTGTTTAGTATTTTAATATTTTCGTTTTCACTTATTTGTGTTTTTGTAAGTAACACAGTTTTAATAGTGAAAAGCTTTTTGGGCATAAGCCTTGTTTGCTGGGATCAAAACCAGTAAATGTTTATAATTCTTGAGTTATTTTATTTTATTCTGCTACTTTATTTGTGGATGTGTGGACAGTTGTATCTCACATCTGTGCTCACATTCGTGTTCTGTTGAGTTGACTAGATTTCCTAGCTACACGAAACATTCAATTGATATCAGAGCCAACTCTCGAAATATTACTGAGTGTTGATCCAGAAATTGTAGTCATAATGGAAAGCCAAGGCTATACACAAGTGGAAGGAATTGACTTTGACGAGACTTTTGCACCTGTGACCAGAATTGAGTCAATAAGACTTCTTCTTGCTGTAGCCTGATACCTTAAAATCACATTGCACCAAATGGATGTTAAAGCGACTTTCTTGAATGGGTACTTAGATAAAGAAATCTATGTTGAGCAACATAAAGGGTTTGAAGACCCATTCCACCCAGACCATGTAACACATCTGGTCAGTTTCACAATCACACCACATCGGCTTCGATAGGAAAATATAATCAAATAGTTGTGATACAAGATAAGAGGCAGACCGATGTTTGAGGCATACCTTTCTCGGCCTTTTGGCTAAGATCAAGTGTAGTATCTGTTCTTATCAGTTTAATATCTGATATGTGGGCCATTGGCTCACACGATATTAATCTTATTTCTTGAGGGGGAAGGTCCATCACAGTAGCTTGCTATCTGATATGTGCATGCATGTGTGTGTGAGTAGTGGAAAAAAATTAAAAAAAAAAGACTTGATAAAGCCTTATATGGCTTGAAACAAGCTCGCCAACTTAGTATTCAACTTCTTCCATAAACTCCTCCAGAAATGACTAAGAAACTTTGAATCACGATCTAAAACCACACTCTTGGGAATTCCATAAGGCTTCACAACATCCCTAAAATAAAGTTCAGCAACATATGAAGCATCCATGGTCTTTTTGCATGGAATGAAATGCGCCATTTTCGAGATTCGGTCTACCACAACAAAAATAGAATCAAAACCGTGTGGTGTTCTTGGTAACCCAATAACAAAATCCATGCTAACATCTTCCCACTAAGCACTCGGGATAGGCAACGGAGTATATGTAGACAACCTATAAATACAGCCCTTCTCCCTCAGTTTAACAAGACAAAAACACCCAAAAATACGAACTACCCGTCGATAAGAGCATTTGCACCTACATTAGAACAACCCGTCGATAAGAGCATTTGCTACTTTATTAAGCTTTCCACTTTTATGCTTAAGCACAAAGCTATACTCCCGAAGGAATGATGCGCGATTAGCATGTCTCCTATTCAAATTTGCTTGAGAATTGATAAACTTGAGAGCTTCATGATTGGTGTTAAGGATAAACTTCTTTTGGATGAGATACGACTGCCAATGACGAAGAGTTTGGACAATTGCATAGAGCTCCACATCACAAGTTAAATATCATTTCCTTTTTTAATTCAACTTTTCACTAAAAAAGGCGATTGGATGTCCTTCATGACTGAGCACGCCCCCAATACCGACATGAGATGCATCATAATCCACTTCAAATACTTCATCAAAATCTGGTAGCACAAGAATTGGTGCACTAGAAAGTCTCTCCTTTGATAGTTTTAAAACTTGATTTTGCCTCTAAATTCCATATAAACTCCCCTTTCTTCAAACAATTGTTAGCGGTGCTGCAATGGAGCTAAAGTTTCTAATGAACCGACGATAAAATGAAGTCAATCCATGGAAGCTTCACACATTATGTAGGCTCTTAGGAGTTGTCCAATCTTGAACAACCTTTATCTTATCTTCATCCACCATGATACCTGACAGGGTTAGAACAAATCCAAGAAAAACTAGTTCATTCGTCATAAACGAGCACTTCTTGAGGTTTATATAAAGCTTCTCTTTTATCAAAGTTAGTATAACTTCCCTCAAATGCTCAAGATGATCCGATGAATTATTTCTATACACAAGGATATCATCAAAATAAACAACAACAAACTTACCTATGAAAGGATGAAGAGCTTGATCACATAAAGGTACTAGGAGCATTAGATAAACCAAATGGCATTACAAGCCATTCATACAAGCCATCTCTAGTTTTGGAGAACACTTGTGAACCAACCAACATGTCAAACATATCATCAATTCAAGATATAGGAAACTTGTACTTGATGGTGATGTGATTGAGTGCCCAGCTATCCATGCACATGCACAAAGAACCATCGCTCTTTGGGGTTAAGAGGGTCGAAACTGCACATGGACTTAAACTTTCTTGGATATGGCCCTTTCTTAATAGATCCTCAACTTGATGACTAAGCTTTTTGTGTTCTGCCGGACTCATCCGATATTGAGATTTGTTGGGAAGGACATATCCGATAATTAAATCAATTTGGTGATGAATTCTCAAAGAGGAGGAAGGTCATGTGGAAATTCATCCAGGGTGATATCCTTGTCTTCTATGAGTGGTCTCACGGAACTTGGTATTTCCATCGGATGTCCAACATCTTTAGCCACCAAAAGATAAAGCACACTTCCCTGTCTAGCTTCCCTTTCAAGTTGCGGCAAAGTTAGCAAAGCACATTCATCCTTTATGGATGATTTGATACTTTTAGCATCTTTTGATGGCAAGAGAACAATGTCAGTCTTCCCCACCAAAAATGAGTATGTATTCTTCCTACCATCATGAATGACATTTCTATCAAATTGCCATGGTCGACCGAGTAAAATATAGCCAATATCTATAAGAGTAACATTGCAACAAATTTCATCATGATAAGTCTTTCCCATTGAAAACGAAATAAGACACTTCTTGTTGATTCTTACCTCACTATCCTTCTTGATCCTTGAAACATAATAAGGATGAGGGTGTGGCATTGTTGTGATCTTGAGTTTGTCCACCATTTCTTGAGAAACAAAGTTCGTAAAGCTGCCCCCGTTAATAACTAGCAAACACACCATGCCATGTGACTTGCATCTTGTCCAAAATATGTTGTGCCTTAGCCAACTTTATTTATCCTCCTACCTAGGGGCTACAAGAACCCTGTCATTAACAAAACAATCTCTTTCTTTAGGCTCATGTTCTTCTCGTTCATGTCCTCCATCACTATCATATTTTGGGCTATCATTTTCACGTCCTGCTTCTTCGTCATCTTCAACTATAGCTCCTGCTCGAACGCCATCCTTTCATCTTGGACATTCACTCATGTAATGACCAGGTTTCCGACCTTTAAAATAAGACTTCAATTTAATTCTAGGAGCTAGTTCAGCCTCATCTTTGCTCCCCCCCTTTCTGTAGAACACTCTTTATTTATTGATGTCGCCTTTGATGGGTAAAAGCTTTGAACATGAGAATATTTCATTGTTCCTCACTTCAACAATTTTGATTCAACCTTCAAGGCTTGTTGATAACCATCATTCAATTTCTATGCTTGTTGCATCTGTACCTCATCTTAATTGCCATCTTCAAGCCATTGACATACCTTGCAACAAGTTGGTCTTCCAACTCTTGGAGACTAATCCTCGCCATTTGTCTATAAAACTCCTCAGTATTACATGTAACTCTTTTATTTCCTTGTTGCAAAGTATTAAATTGCATGAAAATACTTTGAGTAAAATTTGCAGGAAGATAATTTTCACACATTCGGGCCTTCATCTTTTCTCAAGAAGCAATCTTGGACTTCCCTTTTCTTAACCTTAACTCCTACATTTTATCCCACAAAGCAGGTGCTTAACCTCGAAGCCGAGTAGCAACAAGCTTAACTTTTCGATCTTTTGAAACTTTCTTATACTCGAAGAACTTCTCTACTGTGCTAATCCAACCAAGAAATTCCTTGGGTTGTAGGCGACCATGAAACTCCAAAATGTCCAACTTGACATAGTTTGCTCTCCGGGAGAATTTTTCAAAAAAAAAAAAAAATCTCAAGTCTCATGTTTGCAAAAGGGTTAACATACTCCGAGCCATCAATAGAATAACCAGGGTTGGAACCTCATTCACTTCTGGCCTTCTGACGCTCAAGACGTATGGTTAGCTCCTCAACTTGCCTTCGAAGTGCCTAAATTTTAGCATCTCATTCGTCTCCCAGCCATGTTTCCACGACCACGTTCACCCCTTCCTCACCTTGCTGCCAAAATAGAACAAAATCCTAGAACGTATCTCAAGCTCTGATACCAAATGATGAAGGGTTGATTACCAGAACAAAGAGAGCAGAAAGAAAAGAAAGAAATAATGATGGAAAATCAATTTCTAAGTTGGGAACAAGAAAGAAAGAGAACTATACTCTCAGTTCTTATTATTTGACTTCCTCAAAAATAATCTAATCTACTTATAGGCCTAACATCCAAGAAATGCATGAACATATCGAGGAAAACCAAAAACGATTCTGGGTGCCACTTTGAACCGTCATAACTCTTTGAATACTTAGAATCTGAATGAATTTAGAATATGGTTAGAAAGATGAATGAATTTTATTTCTAATGCCGAAAATCTTGCATCAAAAGGAATCTTCTAGATAAAGTTGTGCCTTGAGCAATGAAAGGTGCCAAGGCTAGAATTCTGCACTGCATCACATTCATTTTAGGACATATGTAGTATAATTTTATTGACCTACTTATCATAATTACAACAACTATCATATTTGTTGTTTCTTACCCCAATAACTACTATCACACTTTTTCTACTAGTAATCTATTTATTTTAATTTTTGATGCAATCGAAGAGGTTGAGCTCGAGTTTATGGAGGAGTTAGATCGAAAGGGGAGAAACGGTTGAAGTAGTGAAGCAGCAGTGGAGAGGCCGTGTCTTGCTTTCTGGAGCGGCCGTGCTGGCGGGAGCGCCGTGTCTTGTTTCCTGGAGCGGTCGTGCACGTTAGCCAGGAATGAAGTTTAATTTATGTTGTTTTGCTGATGTTTTAAATAATTAAGGGTATTTTAGTCTTTTAAATTCCATAACGTTTTTAGGGTTTGTTGGGGAGTATTTATACATGGTTTTTAGGGATTGAAGGCAGTTTTTTGCCGTTTAATAAACATTGAATTGTTTCTTCCAACTTTTGTATTGATTAATTCTACAAGGTTGAAGGTCTTTTTCTAGGATCGATTAAATTCTTCTAGTAATTGACATCTATCAAGTCTTCCGCTACGTCAGTTGGTATCAGAGCCTGGTTCGTTCTAGGAAGAAAGTTGTTTATGGGAAGAATCCAATCTATTATCTCGATCTTTAGGGTGTGCCAACAACTAACAAAAAGGTTGAAGACTTCACCACCATGATGGAAATAATTCAAGAGGAGGTAAGCAAAAAGTTAGAACAGAGTTACAAGTCCTAGAAAAATGTTGTAGATGTCCATCGCCTTCTCCAAGTTTTTACAAAAAATGATCTTGTATGGGTTTACTTGAAGAAGGGGAGATTCCCTGCGGGTACATACAACAAGCTGAAGGAGAAAAAGATTGGCCCGTGTCGAGTGTTGGAGAAAATAAATGACAATGCCTACAATATTGAGCTCCCCGGACATGTACGTACTCATCCCACATTCAATGTGTGTGACTTGAGCCCTTATTATGGAGAGAACGATCTGAACTCTGAGACGAGTTCTTTCCCACCCGAAGAAGATGATTCAGTGCAGAATTCCAGCCTTGGCACCCTTCATTGCTCAGGGCATAACTTTTTTTAGAAGATTCCTTTTGATGCAAGGTTTTCGGTATTAGAAAGAAAATTCATTCATGTTTCTAACGTTATCTTAAAGTCATTCAGATTCTAAGTATTCAAAGAGTTATGAGTGTTCAAAGCGGCGACCATAATCATTAGGGACTGTTGAATCCCTTTTCAATAAACTTTTGGTTTTCCACTATATGTTCATACATTTCTTAGATGTTAGGCCTATAAATAGATCAGTTAGTTTTCGAGGAAGTCACATTGTATTTTGATTTGAGCATTTGATAATACGAATTGAAATTATAGTTCTCTTTCTTTCTTGTTCCTAACTTTGAATTCGATTTTCCAGCATTATTTCTTTCTTTTCTTTCAGTTGTCTTTGTTCCGATAATCACCCATTCATCAGAATAACTAAAAAAGATTAATTTTTTTCTCTTCCTTAAGTAAGAGTAAATTTGATTTTTATATTCGTTGTGAGACGAAGAGAATAAAATAATTTCCAATTTGAACAATTTAATTTTTAATGGGATTGACCAAAATTTCTACTATACGATTAATGCATTAATATAATATGTAATTCATATTAATATAATATTCTTGTGTGTTCTAAAATATAACTATGTTATTAAAATACTTAATTCGTATTACTATAAAATTTAAATCATATTACTATAAAAATTGAACTATTGTGTAGTCCAACCGTATATATCGAATCCTTACCCGAGTTACCTGAAACAACAAGTAGGATAGTTGTTATAATTATGACTAGTGTGAGCTATAAAAATATATATTACATTTGTCCCAAAATGAATATATGTTCAAAATCTTGTAAAATTTGCTCTCGATTAAAAGAAATTTTTAAAATTTATTAAACATTCATTGATAGAGGGAGTAAAAAAATTCCACTTTGAATTTGTCTAATTTCAAATGGAATGACAAAAAATGAATTTATTTTTTAATTAAAATGGGACAGATGGAGTAAAGGTAAATTTGTTACTAACAAATTAATTTTTTAAAGGATTACCCATATTACACCGAAACCATAGGCAGTGGCAATAAAATTTCACCAGATTATAAATACAGCAAAAACCACAAGTGTCTCTTTCTCTCTCTACCCGTCTTCATTTTCTCGCTCCTATGTTCAACAACAGAGAACGCCCACCACCTCAGTAGCTCTTGCTCCACACACACGCGCCTCCACCGCCGTCATTCACTGCTCCGCCCTCATATCGACTCCAATGGCCGCCCAAAACCGCTCTCACGATGCTCCCACTCCCGACAACCACAAAGCTCCGCTATTCGTCATTGACCACAACAAACAACAGGAAGATAACAACTAGGGATGATCAAACAGGAATCGAACCGTTTGAAGCCGTAAGCGACGGTTTGGCGATCCGGTTGTGGTTTCCCCGTTTGAAAAATCGTGAACCGGCAATTTCGAACTGCCTGAACCGGAAATGGAACTGAATTTGTTGAACCGTTGTCAAAACCGTCAAATTCGTCATAAATTTTGTTAGATTTGTCAGAATATAACCGTTAGAGTATGGGGTAGATGGTTAAATACAAAATATTTTTGTTTTCCTAACATATTTTTTCAACTATAAATACCACCCCGTGTTAGAACGTGGATTGTATAACATGTATTATTAATTAAAGTACTTAATAAAATAAGTGATCAATATTATAATAATTAATATAAAGTATAGGATATAATATAATGTGTAGAATTCCATATTATAAGACTACCATTAAATGATGGACATAATGGTAATATCTTATACATCAATAGGTGTAGTCATTAAATGAAGTGTCCCTTGGATTCCTTTATAAAGGCCTTTCCATCAGGCTATGAATCCACTAGTTTTACATTCTCATTTTCATTCCAAAAATCTTCCTAAGTACTTGAAGACTAAAGAGAATAAGGGCACTCATCATTTAGAAGATCTACTCTTCCCTCCTTTGAAGACTATCTTCATACTTGCTCCTTTCTACTCAAGAACAAGACTAAGAACATTATCATGAAATCACAAGGTATACGCTTCTGTCTTCATCTTCTTCTCTTCTTAATCTAGTTATGAGACGGTTCATGTTTAATGGATCATTTTTTTTCCAACAATTGGTATCAGAGCCTACTCATATTCTAGATCAAGTTTGAGTATTATATTTTATTATGCTTTTGATTCTTCAGATTCCATGTTCATCATGTGTTCTTGAATTTTTTTTTCATACCCTAATTTAGATTCTAGAGTATTGTATTAAAATTTAAATTCTAAATTTTGGCTTTACTCACAAGGCTTTCAATTCTTAATGTAAATTATCCCATTTTTGAATATAGCCACCATCCTTGGATGCGTTGTAAGTTTGTTCATATGCATAACCATGCATTTAAAAATGTGATGTGAGTATGCAGATCTACTTGCTTTGGTATGGAAATTTGGACCATAATTGTTCATAAAAGGGTGTAAAAATTGGTGACTTTTCGTCAAATCTGAGCAGTGGGCAGCTTGGGCGGTTGCCCACCTTGATCTGAGCGGCCGCCCATGTGTACAGAAGCTTCAATGTTTGTAGGATTGGAGCTTGGGCGGTCGCCCACCTTTACCTGTGCGGCCGCCCATGTGTACAGTGGCTTTAATGTTTGTGGAATTGCAGCTTGGGCGGTCGCCCACCTTTTTCTGTGCGGTCGCCCATGTGTACAGCAGCTTCAATACTTGTGGAATTGCAGCTTGGGCGGTCGCCCACTTTACCCCTCTGATGAAGTCATTTCCTTTTTGGTCTTTTGTGATAATTTATTGATAAAATATGGTATCTGGACATCAGTCACGCTGATTGGCGGTTCTTAGAGTTGTAAAACTTTAAGAATGGACGGGTATAACAAAAGGATATTGCCTTTTATTAATAAATTTCAATTGTTTCTTTACCCTATAAATTTTTAGAAATTACCTTAAGGCCTTATGTTTCCGATTAATTATATCCTTAACATTTTGAACAAAATAAACATGCTTGTTTCCCAAAGGAGACCTTGTTGATCAAATTCAAACTTCTTAAAAGATGAATGTAAATATTGATATGTGATAACATGCTTGTTTTCCAAAGGAGACCTTGTTGTTAACTAAGTATTTGCATTCATAAGGTAATAATTAAATTAAACTTTAGGTCATTTTAAATACTTTGAACCATCCCAAAGGAAGGCGGGTATTTAAAGTGAATTTTTTATATTTTTTATTATCGGGTAACTAGTGCCTTAAACTTTAGGACATTTTTTGTACTTGAACCGGCTCAAAGGAAGGCAAGTACTTAAAATGTGTTGTTTAAGCTATTTGTTTACCCTAAGATAAATCAAATTGTGAGTCAATTCGCAATCCAAAGATTAGTCTTGATGTCATATTGATTATCTTTTATTTTGATGGAATTCATTTTGATATAATTAATCATTGTGTAGTCTCTTATATATGTTTTGTTTCATTCTTTTGTTCTCTTCATTCAGATTTGATCAGTGCTTCCTCTGTTACTACTGCCTTAAACTCAATTCCTTTGCTAACTGGGACAAACTTTAAAACTTGGAAAAACAAGATAACTATGGTCTTAGGCTGTTTGGTCTTAGGCTGTTTGGACCTAACGCCTTCCGATCCACCGTTGTCTTGGCCTCCATAGCGTTCCGTGCAACGTCGTCGGTTAGGGCACTCCTTACCGCTCCTAACGCCTTCCGATCCAACGTCTCCCAATCCCCTTGTGACATGCCTTCGGGCTTCTCCTTCAAGGGTCCATGAAGATCCTTACAATAAAGGTAGTCTTCAATCCTTGTCCTCCAAAACGTGAAATTCACACCGTTGAATTTCTCGATTGAGTTCTTCATCTGACTGCTTCACCAAAATCCCCAAGAACGCGATTCAAAATTAATCAACTAATGAAAAGATTTTGAATCCTCCAAACCAGGCTCTGATACCAGTTGTTGTGAATTTAGTGGTACCCCCGTTGCAATCTAGACAAGAAATCAACACACCCACAAGCACAAGAAAGAAAGAATCACACACACAAGAACACAAGAGTTGTTTACCCGGTTCATTCAACACATGAACTACGTCCGGGGGCAATTGTCAAGCCAATATGTTATTAGACTCCTTCTAATATGTTTCTACACAACTACAAATCTGTTCTAGGTCGTCACTATGCTTATATAGTAATACAAGGAAACCCTAAATCAAATTAAGAAGAGTTCTAATCAAAATAGGAAACAAATCTGCTGCAGAAAATTCTGATCCGACACGTGGGCGGTCGCCCACCACCCCATGGGCGGTCGCCCAAGAAGAAAATCCCACGAGCCATGACATTCTGTACACCTGGGCGGTCGCCCACCACCACATGGGCGGTCGCCCATCTCAACAGAATGTCCTCCGCATTTTTCCTCCTTGATCTCAGCAACTCCTCCGACTTAGACCCCTTTTTCCTCATAGTTTAGGACTCCAATCCCAACAATTTAGTCCATAGAGAGCCTTCTTCAGCTTGTACACTTTTTTCTTCTTTTGCTTGAACCACAAAACCTTGCGATTGTTCAACATATACCTCCTCCTTAAGTTCTCCATTTAATAAGGCTAATTTAACTTCAAGCTGAAATAACTTCCATCCTTCGCTGCAAGAGAAAATAAAGCTCGAATAGTATCCAAACCTGCAACCGGAGCGAATGTCTCTTCGAAATCAACTCCAGGTTGTTGCGAGTAGCCTTTTGCAACCAATCTCGCTTTATTTTTCTGAACTGAACCATCTTGGTTATGCTTCACTTTATAAATCCACTTCACCCCAATAACATCCTTATTTTTTGGCTTGTCAACGAGCTCCCATATTTGATTCTTTTCGATCATGTTGATTTCATCTTGCATCGCCTTCTTCCAAGCATATTTTTAAAATGCTTCTTCAAAGTTGTCTGGATCCTAAATGCAAAAATTGCAACGAGCAAACACATCACTCAACCTTCGCATTTTTATTGGCGTAGAAATTGGTAAATAAGAGTCTCCCACTTGTGAGCTTGATTAAGTAATTTCTTCATTGTTGTCAACTGGATTAGGTTCTTGTAGTGGGTGTAAAAATGGCACAATCACCACTTATTCACTTCCATTCCCTTGTTCCCACTTCCAAGTTACTCCATCAAATAAAACATCCTGACTAACAATAATTTTGTTAGATTTCAGATTATATAGTCTATAGCCCTTAGAAACAGAGTTATACCCCATGAAAATGCATTTTTCACTTGTCTTGTCAAGCTTGCTCATACGCTCATTTGGAACATGAGAGTACATACACTCCTAAATAATTTTAAGTGATTGACCGTTTCTCCCGCTCCAAGCTTCATATGGCATACGGTCCATCATTGCTTTTGTAGGACTTCGGTTTCCCAAGTAAACAGCGGTATTAACAGCCTCGGCCCAAAATCTCCTTGGTACATTACCTTCGTGCAACATAGAATTTGCCATCTCCATAACTATTTGATTCATCCTCTTTGAAACTCCGTTTTGCTGCAGTGTGTACCCAAGTCATTCGAGTATAATCATCTATGAATAGAATAAAATACATGTTTTGCGAATTGGAGAGTGTTCTCATCGGCCCACACACATCCGTATGCACCAACTCAAGTTTTTCTCTTGCTCTCCAAGCGACACCTTTTGGCAATGGCTGGCGGTGATGCTTCCAAGAGCACAACCCTCACAAACATTCTTTTTTTTTTCAATGACAGGCAGCCCATACACCATCTTCTTCTTGAAAAGTAGATTAAGCGCTCCAAAATTTAGGTGTTCGTAGCTTTTATGCCAAAGTCTTGAGGCATTTTCTATTATGGCTAATTGAGCAACTTGCTTTGCATAATCCATTGTGAGAGGGAAACACCTATTTTTGTTCATTTTCACTGTAGCAACTAATATATGTTGTTTATCATAGATAGTGCACCCTCGATCTTCAAAATGAAGCACATAATCATGCTCCAAAAGTTGCCCGACACTAAGCTAATTTTCAGCTAACTTTGGAACATAGTAAACGTCTTGAATCACCTTATTTCCCTTCTTAGTCTCAACTCCAATGCTGCCTTTCCCAGCAATTTCATCCACTTCTCCATTTCCCAAATAAACTTTGGAATTGTAAGAAGAATCAATGTTGAGAAATGCATCTTTATTACTTGACATGTGATTTCTACATTCGCTATCCAAATTGCGTACTTCGTTCTTCTTTTCAGAGACTTTTTGGCACATGTAAAAGAGATTTGGCTCAACTGCTTTTAGCTTCACAAAGCTTGCTTTTTCTTCATCCTTCACCCTACAATATTTTTGAACATGCCCAAACCTTTTGCACTTACGACACTGTTGGAAAAATAAAGTGTTTTGAAGGAAACAAGGTGTTATTTCCTAAATGGGTTGTTTATCAAATGACCCAATTGATTGTGAGTTTGTGTTCTACTCCATGAGAACATTGAAATCATATATTCATTTGTCCAAAATGGTTAAGGGATGAATGAGATATTAAGGCTCAAAGTAAGTGGGTTGGAAGTGGGAAATGTGGTTATCCCACATTGGAAAGGAATGTAAAAAGAGACTATTTTATATACTTCTACATTATAGTAGGGAGTAAGATTGTGGAGCATAGAGGCTCTCACTTGTGCATAGGTGCGCGAGGGGTGCAAACCATGGACCGAAATGGGTTTCGGGCTACCGAACTCATGTGCCTGTGGATACGAATGTAGCTCCAAATTGGCCAACTCGTGCTAGCCCACTTTTTGAAAAAAAAATTCAAACGTGACCCACAATCTGTAACTGGCACCAATGACTCATGCGGCCGCCTAGAAGACAGACGAAGGCTGCCCTGTTGAACCACGGTGAGGCGTGCACCTGGATGGGTATGATGCGGCCGCCTGGAGGTCAGTAGAAGGTTGCCCTGTTAAGCCTCGGTGAGGCGGGCTCCTGGCTGTGTCTGAGGCGGGCGCATGGGCACCAGCTGCGTACGCCAGAATCGTTCCTAATGATTTCAAAGGGCTGTGTAATTGCCGCAAGAGCTGATTGATTGCGCCAACTGATTTCAATAAATGCATTGATTAAGAAAATTAAAAAGGGTTTTAATTTTCGGATGCATTGATTAAGGAAATTAAAAAGGGTTTTAATTTTCGGACAGTTTCGATTTCCATAGCAGCTATACAAAGGGAAGAACACAACAAAATAAAAAACACACTGATTTCCATAATCTCTCTGCCCTCCAATTCGTTGCATATTGAACAATTCTTTTCTTTGTCCTCCTACATATTGCATCCGGTGGTGATACTGTCCAGGCATAACTTCAGTTTGCCGGAGGTACTAGTTTGCTTAGCAGCTATACAAAGGGAAGAACACAACAAAATAAAAAACACACTGATTTCCATAATCTCTCTGCCCTCCAATTCGTTGCATATTGAACAATTCTTTTCTTTGTCCTCCTACATATTGCATCCGGTGGTGATACTGTCCAGGCATAACTTCAGTTTGCCGGAGGTACTAGTTTGCAGCAACCTTCCGGTCAGTCCTTTTCATCCTGGGAGGCAAACGTCCGGTAACAACTCAAGCACAACTTGGTGAGGGGCAAATTTGTCTTAAGGAGAGTGTGGTCTCACATGACTCGGGCATCTTGAACAATCAGTTTATATTTTCGTTTGTATTTCTGTTTCTGTTTTATTTTGTTTTCTGTAATTTCCAATTGGTTTTGTAATCATTATTCCAACAATCTTGAGACAAACATTTCCTTCGTTGGAAGGGAAAACATCATAAAAACAGATTAACTAATTTTTTGTTTCATTTCAGATGGCTACTGAATCGAACAACATGATAACCAATGCTGGGAACAATTCTGAGACTCCTCATGTAGAGGAAGCGCTTCGTGTGGAATCCAATCCTCCGAGGAATGTGGTTGTCCAAACTGTTTCGACTCACCATGGTGAGAAACCGGAAAAAATTTGTTGGCAAGACTTTAAACGGTGGCAACAAAAGATTCTCTTCTATTTTACCACCTTGAACTTGGCGAGGTTTCTTAAGGAGGATCCGCCACAGTTGGGTGAGAATGAGATGGACGTGCAAGCCATCTCTAGTCTTGATGCTTGGAAGCATTCAAAGTTTCTTTGCCAAAATTACATCCTAAATGGGTTGTCGGATACACTATACAATGTTTATAGTGTTAAGAAAACTGCAAAGGAACTATGGGAGTCCTTGGAATATAAGTACAAAATCGATGACGCGGGCACAAAGAAATTCGTTGTTGGCCGCTTTCTCGATTACAAAATGGTGGACTCTAAAACAGTTAAAAGTCAAGTAGAAGAATTTCAAATAATAATCCATGAAATTCATTCCGAGGGAATGGTAATTAGTGAAAGCTTTCAAGTGGCGGCTATAATTGAAAAATTGCCTCCCGCTTGGAAAGATTTCAAAAACTACCTTAAACATAAACGAAAGGAAATGAATGTTGAAGCGCTTGCTATTTGTCTTCGAATTGAGGAAGAGAATAGAATTGCGGAAAAGAAGTTGAATAATCTTCTTGTGGCGAAAGCCAATATGGTGGATCATGGTGATAGCTCCAAGGCCAAAGGCAAGGTCAAAGGCAAGTTTGTGCCCGGAAAAAGTTCTAGTTTGAAGCCAAAGGGAGGAATCTCCAAGAAGAAGTTCGATGGAAATTGCTACAATTGTGGTATTGTGGGCCACAAGTCTTTCGAGTGTAGAAAGCCAAAGAAGCAAGCAAACATGGTTGATGTCATCTCGAATGAAGTTTCTGATATGCATTTGGAGGCGGTAATTTCCGAGGTGAATTTGGTGGGTTCAAACCCAAATCAGTGGTGAATTGACTGGCACCAATAGGCATGTGTACTCCAATAAAGACATGTTTAGTAGTTTTGAAGCCCTTGAAAATGGTGAAAATTGTTCATGGGAAATTCGGCCACATCCGATGTAAAAGGTCAAGGGAAGGTGGTGCTCAAGATAACTTTCGGGAAAGAATTGACTCTCAATAATGCGCTTTATGTGCCCGATATCCGGAAAAATTTGGTGTCCGGATCGCTTTTGATTAAGCATGGTTTTCATATTGTGTTTGAGTCGGATGTTGTTACTTTGTCTAAGAAGTGGAATGTTTGTAGGAAAAGGGTATGTCAATGATGGAATGTTTAAGCTTAGTGTAATGGTTGTGAAACCAAATGTAATGGCTACTAAGCCCGAAAGCAATGAAATGAATAATTCTTCCGTTTACTTGCTTGAGTCTTCCCATGTGTGGCATGGTAGACTAGGACATGTTAATTATGATACTATACGTAGATTAATTAACTTGAATTGCATACCAAAATGTAAAATAGACTACAAACATAAATGTGAAACTTGTGTAGAGGCAAAATTAACAAAAAAATCCGTTCCATTCTATTACAAGAAATAATGAACCACTTGAGTTGGTTCACACGGACTTATGCGATTTCAAATCAACACAATCGCGTGGGGGCAATAAGTATTTTATGACTTTTGTTGATGATAGCACAAAATATTGTTATGTATATCTTCTCAAAAGTAAAGATGAGGCTATAGAGAAATTTGTTCTCTATGAATTTCCATTTGAGGATATTTGTGCTCAACATGGAATAAAACATGTAACAACGCCACCTTATACACCTCAATCCAATGGAGTTGCCGAACGCAAAAATTGGACTTTGAAGGACATGATGAATGCCATGTTAATAAGTTCAGGGTTACCTTATAACATGTGAGGAGAAGCCGTATTGTCGGCAAACTATGTTTTAAATAAAATTCCTCGAAAGAAAATAAACAAGAGCCCCTATGAATTGAGGCATGGAAGAGTGTCAATATACCAATACATGCGAGTATGGGGGTGCCTTGTAAAGGTTTCAATACCACCTCCCAAAAAGGTGAAAATTGGACAAAAAACTATTGATTGCATATTTATTGGGTATTCTCACAATAGTAGTGCTTATAGATTTCTTGTTCATGAATCGAAAATTTAAGATATACACAAGAATACTATAATGGAATCAATAAATGCTTCTTTCTTTGAGAATGTGTTTCCGTGTAAAAGAGATGGAGCAAGATCATCTAAACGGACACATGATTCAATAGAAGAAGTAGTAGAAGAAGAAACCCATCGTGATGGAAATGATGAAGAAGAGGTGGAACCTCGACGTATCAAACGAGATAGGATAGAAAAATCATATGGTCCAGATTTTCTAACTTACATGCTTGAACGTGAACCACAAAGTTATAAAGAGGCCATGAGCTCTTCGGAAAGACCTTTGAGGAAATAGGCCATTAAAAGTGAGACTGATTCTATTTTACAAAATCACACTTGGGAATCAGTGGATCTTCCTTCGGGAAGTAAACCACTAGGATATAAGTGGATTTTTAAAAGGAAAATGAAGACGGATGGAACAATTGACAAGTATAAGGCAAGACATGTAATTAAAGGTTACAAGCAAAAGGAAGGCCTTGATTACTTTGATACATATTCTCCGGTCAAGAGAATAACATCTATAGGAATTGTACTTGCAATAGCTGCATTGCGAAATCTTGAACTACATCAAATGGATGTCAAAACCGCTTTTCTAAATGGGGACTTAGAAGAGGAAATTTACATGGAACAACCCGAAGGATTTTCTGCGTCGGGGCAAGAAAATAAAGTGTGCAAATTAGTAAAGTCATTGTATGGCTTGAAACAAGCACCTAAACAATGGCATCAACAGTTTGATCAAGTCATGATGGAAAGTGGATTTAAAATAAATTAATGTGACAAATGTATCTATGTTAGAGACACGGGAAATGGCTACGTCATTTTGTGCCTTTATGTAGATGACATGCTTATCATAGGAAGCTGTGATAAAATGATAAAGTCCACTAAAGATATGTTGAACTCAAAGTTTGACATGAAACATATGGGGTTAGCTGACGTAATCCTTGGCGTGAAAATTTCAAGAATATCAAATGGACTTGCTTTAAGCCAGTCACATGATGTGGATAAGATTCTTGATAAATTCAGCAAGGGTGACTTAGCTATTGCTAGAACCCCAATAGACATGAGTCAACATCTATCAAAGAATAGAGGTGACGCAGTTTTTCAAGTTGAATACTCGAGAATCATTGGAAGTCTAATGTACTTGATGAGTTGTACTGGACCAGACATTGCTTACACAGTTAGAAAACTGAGTCAGTATACAAGTAATCCTGGAGCAGAACATTGGAATGGTATAGTGAGAGTACTAAGGTACTTAAGATATACTCGAGATTATGCTTTACACTATACTAGACGTCCAACGGTAATTGAAAGATATAGCGATGCTAATTGGATATCCGATATAAAAGACTCAAGGTCTACGAGCGGATTTGTATTCACATTAGCATGAGCAGTTATATCATGGAAATCTTCTAAACAAACGGTTATAGCTAGATCCACAATGGAATCTGAGTTTATAAAGCTGAATGGTGTAAGTACCCAAATCCGGATCGTCCAAATCCGTCAGAAAGTTAACCGAAATCCGTTAACTGGCCCGCTCCAGGTTAACCGGAACTCGTTAAACTCCCCGTTGCTGTGCCAACGAGAGGTCCGGGATCGCCCGTGCATCCCGACGTCGTACCGTACTTAACACGTGACATCTCACGTAAAAGTATGGCTTTCCCTGAAAAACGCATTTTCCGGCACTTTCTGGGGCGTTTCGGACATTTCCCGGACTGTTATTTTAAAAAACGGACAAAACCGGGACCGGGGAACGAACTCCCACACTTCTGGTGAGTCACAGGACACGTGTCCTGCATGCCACCTCCCTCTAGTCACTCGTCAATCACAAATCAAGGCCAAAAGACCAAAATACCCCTGGTTTGCAAGCCAAGTCCGGCCGGACTCACTGTGCAATTTTCCTGAAATTGCCAGCAAGTCCCCCAGATTTCCAAAATTCCCAAAACCCCTGAAATTCAGTCCAAGTCCGGCCGGACTCCTACTGCAATTTTCACCCTATAAATAGAAGTTGCTGTCAAAGGCAAAAAAAAGAGGATTTTGATACCAAAAATCACATACCCCACGGTCCAAACTGGTTTCCACCCCTCCCGAGCTCCCGTTTTGTCTCGATTCGCGTGAAACCTTCGTATTTCGATCAAATACGCACCCTACAACTTCGAAACAACCTTTCGAATAACTTTCCGTGTCCCGTGCACACCTCCCGAGCCAAAGGAGTCGACCCTAGCCATAGGTATAACTCCCTCTCTCTGAATCTTCCGTTCCATCTCGGTTTACGCGCCAGTCGCTATAACTGTTTCGAACGTCATTGTCAAAATGTAGACGCCTCCGTCTAACGGGGTCCGATACGTTTTAGCCCCTCGATCCTCTTCTCTTTCCGTAAGAGAAGTAATCACGGGTTAAAACGGCGTTCCGACCCCGTTCCGTTTACTTTCACGTCATTTACAATTCCGAACCGTTTGGCCTCGTTGATCGTCATTTACAATTCCGAGCCATTTGGCCTCGTTGATCGTCATTTACACTTTCGAGCCGTTTGGCCTCGTTGATCGTCATTTACACTTCCGAGCCGTTTGGCCTCGTTGATCGTCATTTACAATTCCGGATCGTTTGATTCCGTTGACACCGCTTTAAATACTGTCATTTACAAGTCCGATCCGTTTGGATTGTGATAGTATTTACTTTTCAAAAGTCCGAGTCGCAACCCGATTCGTTGATCGCATATCATTTAATACGCATTTTTCCCGTAAAAATCGTTAACAATGTAATGCCCGGTTCAAAACCGGAGTTCGTCCGTCGAACTCTCTTTCAAAACGTGCGAAATGACGTTTGGCCTCCAAACGCTCATCTTCAAACTAAAAGCCGCCATTTGACACTTAAAATCATTTAATACGTATTTTTCCCGTAAAAATCGTTAACAATGACACGCCCGGTTCAAAAAACCGGAGTTCGACCTTCGAACTCCTTTTCAAATTCAAAATCGACGTTTGCCACGCAAACGCTCATTTCAACTCAAAATCGACGTTTGCCACGCAAACGCTCATTTCAACTCAAAGTCGACGTTTGCCACGCAAACGCTCATTTCAAACTCAAAGTCGACGTTTGCCACGCAAACGCTCATTTCAAACTCAAAACCGACGTCTGTCATTCAAACGCTCGTCTTTTCAAACAAAGTCACCTAATCAACGTTTGTCACTCAAACCAAGATTAAGCTTGTCATTCAAGCCCCCATTTCAAAAGACACACACACACACACACGATTTCGAGAAAGGTAGAAAGACTCGTCATGCGAGGCGTTTCGGGCGATCTCGTAATACTCTACCCGAAACGTAACGTGACCTCCGAACCTAACAATCTCTGGTACTAAAAAGCTTTTCACCGTTCTCCGAGTGTTTCCATATGTGCTTATTCTGACGCCGATTGGGCTGGCAACCCTGATGATCGTCGTTCTACAACTGGGGCTTGTGTTTTTGTTGGTCCGAACTTAGTGTCATGGACAGCTAAGAAACAGACAACGGTTTCTCGCTCCAGTAGTGAAGCTGAATATCGTGCTCTTGCTACCACGACTGCTGAAATTCGATGGTTCTCCTTTCTATTTCGTGAACTTCGTCTACCATTCACACCTCCTTCATTATACTGTGATAATCTCTCTGCACTCCATATGGCGCGCAATCCAGTGTTCCATGCTCGCACTCGGCACATTGAGATTGACTACCATTTTGTCCGTGAGTTGGTTACTCAAGGTTTTCTAAAGTTGCACTATGTTTCAACCGACGATCAGCTTGCAGATATTTTTACTAAGGGTTTGTCTAAACCCAGGTTTCAGGCGTTATCTATCAAGCTGCAACTTCCTTACGGGCGTCTAGCTTGAGGGGGGGTATAAGACGAGATTTCACAATATTTCACGATTATATGTATGATGTATATATGGGTATATATTCAGTTATTTTAGGATAGGACTATTTATTTTGGATTGTTATTATCAACATTATTTTCCTAATCTTTAGGTAAGTTTAGAGAGTCCTAAGGATCCTAGTATACAATAGCTAGCTAGGGTTTTGTATATATATTGTACACGGCTTATCAATAAACACAAGGAATGATTTCCCACGTTTCTTCTCTCTTCTCTCTTGCCGTGTACTTCTACAATAACAACCCACATGCAGTCATATCAACAATATCACACAAAATCATGTCACTATAACGACCATTAGAAAAAGGAACCCAACATTGCTCGTGTACCTTAATAGCGCCGGCTGCATTAATCCAACCCACAGAGTATGGGGTGGGATGATTCTGAACCGGAAGCTTCAAATTCTGCACCAAGCTCCGAGCTACTAGATTCTCGCTACTTCCGCTATCAACGATAACACTTATCCTCATATCCTTGATCATTCCTCTGGTGCGAAAAATTCGGTGGCGCTATGGGTCACCGGGGACAACAGGAGTAGATAGCATGAGACGACTAACCACAAGGGAGTGGTGGTTATCGTCTTCCTAAACATCACCATTAGGGTCATCCCAAACCTCCTCACAATCTTCTCCACCACCCTCGGCATCCCCACCATCATCATCCCCATCAACCTCATGCTCAATGAAATTAACTCTCCGCCGCTTGGGGCAATTACTAGAAATATGGCCTGTTTCCTGGCAACGGTAACACTTTGTACCGAAAGATTTGGCATAGGGGTTAGAGGCTGACCGCCCGACAGCGGGGTCCTTCCTTTCCGTCGACGAATTACCACCAGGGGCAGGGAGTGTGCGGACCTCCGGAGCTTCTTTAGGTGCGGTAGGCTGTGCTTTGTCATGAGTCGAAGGAGCCCTTGAAACTGCATTACCCGAAGTACCCCCGAAAGAAGAATCACCAAAATGCCTGAAAGAAGAGGATGATTGTTGTCGTTCGACCTTGTGAGCTCTAGAAATAGCATCCGAGAGAGAATGAGAGCTGAAAAGCTCAACTTGATTGCGAATAGGAACGCGAAGACCATTAACAAACCGTGCAATCTGCTTCTCATCCGTTTCGCGCATGTCCACCCGAGCGGATTGGGAATAAAAATCCTTAGTATATTCATCGACAGATCGATTCCCTTGCCTGCAAGCCAAAAGTTTCAAGTACAACTGCTGCTCATAATCTTCAGGGAGATATTGCCTCTGCAACTCATACTTCATAAGATTCCAACGATCAATGGGCAATCGATTTTCATGTTGCCGTTGTCGATTCAGATTCGTCCACCATGCAGAAGCACGTCCTTTCAGTTTGTAGCTGATATATGGAACCTTCCTCTCTTCCTCGACCTGCATCAACGTGAAAAACTTTTCTACTTCCGCCAACCAATCGGTGAAATCCTCAATCCCTAATTCGCCCGAAAAATTAGGAATATCTGCCCTTATTTTGGGACGGTGGACAACTGCACGAGCTTCCTCGTTGCCAATGGCTCCTGCGACCGACTCAACCCGAGCAACCCGTTCGCCTCCGATGTTGTTATTACGATGATTCAAAACCCCCAACAATTGTTCATGGCGAGCGTCAGCACGTTCATCCATCCTCGTTATAGTAGCATTCAAAGCAGCCAGGTTGGTGGCGAGGGCAGCCAAAGTGGCTTCGAGATCAACAGTGCCGTCGTTAGCCATCGTCCAAGAATCGCCTAGCTCTGATACCAACTGATGTAGAACAAATCCAGAGACAGAGAAAAACGCAGCAGAATTATAATCAACAAAATCTTGAAAATCAAACAACGAACACGGATATGAATTACTCCTCGCAAAGGGACGTAATCCTAGTAATCAAATGAATAAGATTACGTATCAAGCCAAGGAATGACTTAGTTTTCTTAGAAAAAGAAAAGAGAACCCTTGAAGAAAATAATTAGTTTATTCTTCAAAAATTGTGAAAATAATAATCCTAAAGTATTTATAGTTTCTACCATAAACAAGAATCCTAAAATAAAAAGGAAATCTAAAATAAACAGTAAAACAAAAAGGAAAACAATCCTATTCCAAAACAAACGCAAGAGGCAAGAAAAAGGAAACCACGTCTGTGTTGCTGCGGCATGGGAGCGGACGCTCCCCCCCCCTATGGGAGCGGACGCTCCCTTATTCCAGAGACTTGCGTCGAAACCTGGCTACTTGGGAGCAGGCGCTCCCCCCTCTTGGGAGCGGACGCTCCCAAAGTCAGTAACAGCCGCTGCATCAGGTAGATGAATTAGGGTTTAGGGTATGGAGTATATAGTTGTAATTTAAGGTTTATAGCATAGGATATATATGAGAATCGTGCAGATGAATTAGAGTTTAGGGTATAGAGTATATGATTTAGATTTAGTTATTAGGGTATATGTATATGTGAGATTAATGTAGATGAATTAGGGTTTATGGTATTACGTATATTATTTAGATTAAAGGTATATAATATAGAGTATATATGAGATTTAGGTAGATGAATTAATATTTGGGGTATGGGGTATGGAGTATATGATTTATATTTAAGATTTAGGGTATATGGTTAATGTAGATGAATTAGACATTAGGGTATGAAGTATAACATTTAGATTTAAGGTTTATGGTATAGGGTATACATGAGATTTAGGTAGATGAATTAGGATATGGGGTATGGAGTATATGATTTAGATTAAAGGTTAATGCTATAGGGTATATACGAGACTTAGTTATATGATTTAGGTTTAGAGTATGAGATTTATGATTTTCTTTTTCTTTTATATACTTTCAATTGTTTAAATTTTTTAACATTTTTATATACCTTTTTGTAAAAAAATTCAGTATTAAAAAAAGTCTAAAATATTATTCCCTAGTCAATAAAAAATATAAAAATAAATGGGAGTCCCTCCCTCTTTTCTTTTATATAATTTCATTTGTTTGGTTTTTTCTATCCTTTTTTATATACCTTTTTGTAAAAAAAAAAAAAATCACTAGTAATATTATTTCCTAGTCAATAAAAAATTAAAAAATAAAAATAAATGGTAGTCCGTCCCTCTTTTCATGTATATATATATACTTTGATTTGTTTAGTTTTTTTTCTATTACTTTTTGTAAAAAAAATCTGTAATAAAAAAAGTCTAAATTTTTTTTCCTATTCAATAAAAAAAAAATTAAAAAGTAGTTCGTCCCTCTTTTCTTTTATATATTTTCATTTGTTTAATATTTTTCTATCTTTTTTTATATAACTTTTTGCAAATATGTTCAGTAAGAAAATTTCTAAAACAATTTTTTCTATTAAAAAAAAATATATATATATAACAAAAACTGTTATCAAATTTCTTCGCGTGACTAAACTCTTCCTGTTTTTTGTGTCTCTATATTTTTGTATCAGATTCGTATTCTGATGGAATTTAGCCTGAAGTTTACGTGAGTTCGTCTTCTCCTTCCTCTAACATTCTGTTTGTTTGTTTGTTATCTCATTTGTGCTTGAATTTTATCTCATTTGTGCTTGAATTTTATCTCTTCTGTTAATCTTATATCTCTCTCAGCTAAAATTTCTTCACAGGTGAATTAACTATAATTTTCTTTTTCAATGATGCCCATCTTAAGTATCCTCTTTCATGTCTATGTAATTACACACAAAAATATATATATTTATCAATGCATATTAGAAGGTGATGGATTGCTTGTTATAACAATATTAGCATGATAATTCACGGAGTATAATCAACTTATAAATAAAACGCATTGAGAAAATAGTTAATCGAACTGAAAATTCATAAAAAATCAACTTATCAAAGCATAAGCATGATAATTCAAAAGATGTTCTTTGAGCACAAAAAATAGGATGAGGTGGGCGAGTTCGTGCACGTATTGACGCCATCCGCCGGGAAAAGAAACGGTTGAGAGGGTACGTAACTACGGTAGAGGCTAGGGCGGTATAGGGAAGCGTGGCATGGCGGGGTGAGTAGGTGGCGCCCGGGTTAGAGGTTGAATTTTTTTCTTTTTTTGTAAAGATAAAACCTTTAATGATTTCACCATACTACATCATGAGTCTAAGTGTAAATGAAAACTTGTTATATGACGAAAGAGAATTTAGTAACTTTCTCAAATATTCAAAATTTTCAAAATTTGAACATCCATTTTGGGAGAAGGAATTAATATACTCCATCATGCTCTTTCTGTCTCATTTCAAATTAGAAAGATTTATGTCTCAATTCAAATTAGATAGAATGAGATGGTACGAGAATTAAGGAAAGTTTATAATACTAATATTTTGAGAGTATACAAAATTTGGTAGCAATAATTATTGGTGTTAGGATAGTGGTTGTAATTATGGCAAGATGTTCCAAAAAATTATGAAAAGTTTACCATTAAAAATATATTACTTTTATTTCAAAAAGTTTTATAAATTGATTTTGTTCAAGAACAGATTCAAATTTTATTAGACATTGTTTTGAGACAATCCCTCTTAAAGTGTACTCTCAAAATTTTATTCAACAGCCACATTCGCCTGATTGCCCTTACGATTTGGACAATCCCTCTTAAAGTGTCCCAACTCCTTACAATAATAGCACTGAACAGATCCCTTCGCAACCTTCGGTTTGTCCTTGGTCTCATCAGCTTTGCCCTTTCCACTCATTCCGTTCTCCCTTGATTCGGTTCTCCCTTGTTTGCTAGTGCCCGGCTTCCCCCTACTAGTAGTAGCTAAAGCCGCTCCCGAAGTACTTGATGTCCCCAACTTCTTCATGCGATTTTCCTCACCTAAAAGAAAGTCTTTAACATCATCATATTTCAATTTTTTCTTACCTGCTGAAGCGTTGATTGCAGTCACCGTTCCGCTCCAACTTGCCGGTAAAGAAGCTAGCAACAAGCATGCATGAACCTCGTCATCGAACTTGATCTCCACCGCTGTCAATGAATCTATGACATCCATAAATTCATCGATGTGCTTAGCCAAGGATCCTCCCTCTTGCATCTTGAGACTACCCATCTTGCGTATCAAATCAACCTTATTTGCAGCAGACGGAGTTTCAAATCTCTCAGTAAGATAATCCAATAGCTCCTTGGTGGTTGTCGCCTTCCTGGTAGTCTTCGCGATCCACTTTGACAAAGTAGATCTAACCACCCCTAAAGCCTTCCGATCCATGAGTTCCCATTCTTCCTGATCTACATCTTCCGGTGTGACACCCTTCAGAGGCTTGTAGAGCTCTTTGTTGTACAAGAGATCTTCAATCTGCATCCTCCAATATCCGTAGTCAGAACCATCGAATTTCTCCACCGCCTGTTTGTCCTTGCCCATTCTTGATTGCTTGAAACAACTCCCTTGATCCTAAACCAAGAGCTCTGATACCAGTTGTTGTGAATATGGCCCTCCACACCCAAGCAAACCTACAAGAATAATAATCGCACACAAACCAAGCACAAGAAATCAATGAAAAACAGAAAAGAACACAAGAAATTGTTAATCCAGTTCACCAAATTGATTGGCTACGTCTGGGGGCACTACCAAGCCAGGATCTTGCACTATGTATGTAAAATATGTGTTACAATGAGTTGGGGGGGCGGAATACTACTTAAAATATATACTAGGGCATCAAACCAAGTCCTAGATTACAAAGGAATCCCGAAAATACGCCAGAATCAGAGTCCAGATTTACTTCTCCCGACACATGGGCGGTCGCCCAAGGTCCCATGGGCGGTCGCCCAAGCCAAGTTTTCCCCGGATCAATGTTTCTGTACAACTGAGCGGTCGCCCTCCCCTAGGTGTGCGGTCGCCCACAGCAAAGATTAACAAACGACATACCTACTGCCTTCATGGGCGGTCGCCCAACACAGCCTGGGCGGTCGCTCACCACGACAGAAACTTCAGACGAATTTCACCCCTTTTGCTCGTAACCTTTCCCGATTGGTTCTCTATCCCAACACTTATATAGTAAAACGCACTTGAGTGACATGACCTTGGTAATAACCTATCAGAGCTTCAATACTGCCAAAACATATTATATTTTAGACTCTTCATGTTTCTCGATCAAAGTGAAGGTCTCTTCTTCTATTCTTATATCTCTCTCAGCTAAAATTTCTTCACAGGTGAAATATAACTATAATTTTCTTTTTCAATGATGCCCATCTTAAGTATCCTCTTTCATGTCTATTTAATTACACAAAAATATACTCCCTCCGTCCCGTCCGACTTAGGACGTTTTGTCATTTTGGGCGTCCCACCCGACTTAGGACGGCCAAAAATGGAAAGTTTATATTACTTTTATATTAAATGAGACCCACTTGTCATACTCACAACAATAATCCCATCACTATTTATCCCACTCATTCTCTCTCCTATTTAATTTTTCACACTCACAACACATCCTCCACTCATTCTCTCTCCTAATATTATAATAGTATTCCTTAATCTCCGTGTCGGGAGTGAATGTCCTAAGTCGAACGGGACGGAGGGAGTATATATTTATCAATGCGTATTAGAAGGTGATGGATTGCTTGTTATAACAATATTAGCATGATAATTCACGGAGTATAATCAACTTATAAATAAAACGCATTGAGAAAGAAAATAGTTAGTCGAACTGAAAATTCATAAAAAATCAACTTATCAAAGCATAAGCATGATAATTCAAAAGATGTTCTTTGAGCACAAAAATAGGATGAGGTGGGCGAGCTCGTGCACGTATTGACGCCATCTGCCGGAAAAGAAACGGTTGAGAGGGTACGTAGCTACGGTAGAGGCTAGGGCGGTATAGGGAAGCGTGGCAAGGTGGGGTGAGTAGGTGGCGCACGGGTTAGTGGTTGAATTTTTTTCTTTTTTTGTAGAGATAAAAACCTTTAATGATTTCACCATACTGCATCATGAGTCTAAGTGTAGATGAAAACTTGTTATACGACGATGAAAGAGAATTTAGTAACTTTCTCAAATATTCAAAATTTTCAAAATTTGAACATCCATTTTGGGAGAATGAATTAATATATATCATGCTCTTTCTGTCTCATTTCAAATTTAGAAAGATTTATGTCTCAATTCAAATTAGATTGAATGAGATGGTTCGAGAATTAAGAAAAGTTTATAATACAAATATTTTGAGAGTATATAAAATTTGGTAGCAATAATTATTGGTGTTAAGATAGTGGTTGTAATTATGGCAAGATATTGTTCCAAAAAATTATGACAAGTTTACCATTAAAAATATATTACTTTTATTTCAAAAAGTTTTATAAATTTATTTTGTTTAAGAACAGATTCAAATTTTATTAGACATTGTTTTGAGACAGAGTAAAAAATATTCCATTTTGAGTTTGTCAAAATTCAAATGGGGACCAAAATGGAATTTGTTTAATTTAAATGGGACCGATGGAGTATAAGGTAACAAATTTAAACCTAAGGATATTACCCGAAACCTAGGCAGTGGGAATAAAATCTCACCAGATTATAAATACAGTGTCTTTTTCTCTCTCTCTCTCTCTCTACCCGTCTTCATTCATTTGCCTCCGTCTCTCTCTCTCTCCTCTTTCCAACAACTCAGAACGCCCACCACCTCAGTAGCTCTTGCTCTAGGCACACACACCTCTCAGCTGTCTCCACCTTCGTCAGTCAAATCTCCACCGCCATATCAACTCCAATGGCCACCCAAAAGAGCTCTCACGATGCTCCCACTCCCGACGACCACAAAGCACCACAATTCGACAGCGACCATGATCACTCCCAAGGTATGTATCATGTGATTTTTCACACCGTTCTTCCACAGCCTCTTTCTGATATCTATACGTGATTGTTTGTTTTGCGTGACTAATTTCTTCCGGCTTTTGTCTCTGGCTCTCTTTTTCGTATCAGATTCTGATGGAAAAGTTTCATCTGAAGATGGAGATATACATGAGTTCGTCTTCTCCTTCCTCCAACATTCTGTTTGTTTGTGTGTGTAATTGGCGGGGACTTTCTGTTACATCATGATTTTGTTTGATAAATGTGTTGGCTGTTTGAGATGTGCGCGCAATTTTTTGTTATCTCATTTGTTTTGAATTTTATCTACATTGTATGTAATCTTCTATATTTATATACTCCCTCCGTCCCATTATAATCCACACAGTGAGTTACTGTACACGCGTGGATTAAGGAAAAAAATAATGATATACTCCCTCCGTCCCAGCTCAGTGTAAACTTATTTCCCTTTTGGTCTGTCCCAGTCCAGTGTGAACTACCATAAATGGAATGTCCTTTAATATTTTATATTCTCCCTACCCCACCCACTCATTAACTCCACTCATTCTCCACCACACAATTTATTCAACCAACCTACTATTTATTTCACTCATTCTCTCTCTTCATTTTCTATCACACATTTTCATTATCTTAATAATATTCCTTAATTGATGTGCCATTTTTTTTGGTTTACAATGGGCTGGGACGGAGGGAGTAAATGTTGTGAGTGTAAAAGTAAAATAGGAGAGAGAATGAGTGGAGGGAATAGTAAATTATAATGGTGTTGTGAGTATTAAAATAATGTAGGAGAGAGAATGGAGGGAATAGTGATAAAAACTTTTCATTTTAGGAAGTGTGTGATTTTGTAGTGGGACGCCCAAAAAGGAAAGTGTGTGATTTGTAATGGGACGGAGGGAGTATATGCTCTCTTTTGGATTATTAAGAGATTAAAGATGACTTTTCTATTTATTTCTTTTTATTTTATTTTTTTTAAATATGATTCATGTTAGCCTACCCCAATTCATTTTGGGACCAAAATTTTGTTGTTGTTGTTGTTGTTGTTTTATTTGAAGGATTGTGTGTGTGAATTGTCGGTTGCATTAATGTATGTGAATACGATTTCACTTGAAAACCATGGCTGATAAGGGGAATAGCCCCTCAAATCTATAAATCGGTACACGTTTAGATGTTTAAAAGATGTGTGATATATAATCAAACATCCCTTCTTTATTCCCTGCATATAGTTGAAGCACGTAAAAGACTATACCAGTTAAGTGGCTTTCATTTAGAGGGCCGCGCTTGTGTATATTTTTGTGTTTGTGTGTGTGCATGTGTGTTATAGTCTTAGTTTGTCAATGGTAGATCTCATAATAATATAATAGTTCCTTTTTGTATGCAGATTTCTCATGCTGAATTTGGCAGAAGTACGCAAGGACGTGACATGCCCAATTTGTTTAGGTACTATTTTGGGTTTTAGATTCTTAATATTAATTCTTCCATGCAAATTTCTAACTTTATAGTATATTAATTCCCTTGAATTGAACAAGAAATGTTACTATTTGGTTATTGTGTCCCTTTAAGATTTGTTATCTATAATTCGAAAGTGGGAAAGAATGATTTCAACCTTCTCTTGATATAGGGATCATCCGAAAGGCCAAAGCGGTTATGGAATGCCTACACCGCTTTTGCGGAGAATGCATAGACAAAGCTATGAGATTGGGGTACGTATTAAAACAATCTTCCATATCCTAACCAGGTGGTTTGCATCATTCTTACTCTAATTGATGTGTTTCATTCATGCAGGAACAATGAATGTCCTGCTTGTCGAACTCATTGTGCCAGTCGTCGTTCCCTTAGAGATGATCAGAATTATGATGCTCTGATTGCGGCCTTGTATCCGGATATAGACAAGTATGAGGCAGAGGTACTACAACTTGACCCTCTGAATCTTGTGTTGGTAGTGCTACTCACTCCGTCTAACTTTGACCACAAGACAAAAGCTCTTGGTTTAAGAAAGCATAACAAATGTTTTGTCCAATTTATTGTCTTTGATATATACCCTTACCTTAATTATCCCTAGTAAATGTAAAATTTGTAAATTATGTAATTTAGGTAGAGATGTAATGGGTTCATAAGTAAGAAAAAAAAATCTTAGAAAAGGGAAATGTGGCCGGCCAATATAAATGAGACGGAGGGAGTATCTTGCAACTGTTATTTGCTAACAACTTCCCGTGCTCCTACAGGAGTTGGAATTTGATGAAATGGAGAAGGTTCGCAATGAGGAGGTACTATAATGAAGTATTTAGTTTCTTTATTTCATCTACTTTATCCAGTTATATATACTAAAAGGATAGGCATTCATCTGTTACCGTGAAACTAATAGAGCAAATAAGCTTATAGAGCATGATCTAATGTTGTTTGATAGCAAATTGATTGAAAAACCTGGCTAGTATAATATACCTTCTCTCTCTGGGATTTTTTCTCTAGCCCCGTCCTAGGGTTTTTACCCATTCCGGCGGCCGGCAGCCCTTCCATGGCTGATCCGGAGATGTTTCCACCGCTCCCTCCTTCATCTAAGCCCAACCCATCGTCCTTTCAAGTTGCAAGTCGTGGCATCACTTCCGCAGCCAAACCCTAATAACGATCCTAAGAATACTACAGCCGCCGGCCCCTCCCATGTAAACCCTATTCCGCCGCTCAACAAATCCTTTGCATCTCTCATTGCCAATACCCCGGTTCCAAAAGTAAATGAAATCCCAATGCTTGATTCGGCCATTCATAAGGGGGTTCCATCTCTTAAATTAACGAAGGAGGCTATTGCAGCCTTTGCTCGACCTTTTGCTTGGACCTTAGTTGGAAGATTTCTCAATGGCCGGCCTACCATGGAAACGGCTAGGTTGGCCTTTGCTAAGTTTCATTTAAAGGGCAATTACAAACTGGGCCACATTGATCAACAACATATGCTCGTTCAATTATCTACCGAGGAAGATTTTCATCGGTTATGGACGAAGGAAGTGTGGTATGTGACGAAGTTCCCTATGCGAACTACTGTTTGGACTCCTTCATGGTGACCTAAACAAGACTCTCCATTGGCTCCGGTATGGGTTAGCCTTCCAGAGTTGCCCGTCCATTTGTTTAACAAGGTTTTTCTATTCTCTCTTGCTCGCACATTTGGCAAACCTTTGTCTATTGATAAGGCTACGGCTGAATTATCAAGGCCAACTGTTGCTAAAATTTTGGTCCAAGTGGATCTGTTAAAATCACTCCCGGAGAAGATTCATATTGATTGTGGGGATGTTTCTCCTAGTTTCTTCCAAGCTGTGAAATATGATAATCTGCCTCTTTATTGCCGTCATTGCTCGGTTTTGGGACATGACAATTTTAGGTGCCGTGTGTTAAATAAGGAGTACAAGAAGGATGAAAAAAAGGACGATAAAGAGAAAAATGTTAATCCCAATCCTAACAAGGTTTGCGGGGCTGGTCTTGAAAAAGGAAAAGCTAAGGAGGGTGTGAAGGTTTATGTTCCAAAGCAGGTTGAATCTAATTCTCCAAAGGTCGTATCTAGTAGTAGTGCGAAAATTGATGGTTTTGCTCAAGAAACTGAGGTTGTTGATCTCGATGGGGGGATTGTTCATTCTAACGAGCGGTCAGCCGAAAATGGTTGTGAAGATATAGATACCCATAATGAGACGGTTGACACTCAAGGTGAAGAATTGGTAGTCTTGGATGACACATCTATTGTTGATATAAATACAGGCAATGAAACTCTGGTAGCTACTGCTGTGCTTGGAGCGCAGATGGGGGCTTTGGCCATTCAAAAGGGGTCTACGGCCTCACCATCCATCCCTATGACGGCTCCTGCTTTGGATAGCGAAGCACTAAATCTCGTTCGGGAAAAGGTTAGACAAATTCAAGCTTCTTCAGCTCCTAACTTACGTCCCTCTATTGCTCGTATCCCGAATTTATAAACCCAAAAAATCTAAAAGAAGCTCTTACTCTTTGGGAAAAATGCGATTCTGAACCGGAAGGCGGTCTTTCTGCTACTTCTCCTTTGGCATATCATGATGCTCGCACTTATGGGGGTATAGTTGGAGGAGTTCATGTTGATCCGTGGGCTCCAATGGCTGACTGCGATAATTTTGAAAATAATTACGATGAAGAAGATGGCTTTCAAAAGGTTAAAGAAAAACGAGAAAAATCTGGATCGAAAGCTAAATCAAAAAACCTCAAGCCTAAAAGGCATTGGATTAATAAAAGGCAATTTGATTGACCTTTTTATTTATTTTATTTTATGGATTTTCTTTTATTTATTGTACTTTTTAATTTTCAATAAAATATAGGGGGCATTGCCCTTTTGCCAAAAAAAAAAAAAAATGTTGTTTGGTAGCATTAGCTCATTTGTTTGCCGAGTGAACTCTTCAGCTAAACTGCACACATATATCCTTTTGTTCTTGGTGTTTCATCCTAGTCTTATTTTGCTTTTAACAGATCCAAGCTTCAATTGCCGAGACTTTACGCCGACAATCAGAAGCAAAGCGGAGAAAACGTACCACTTCTAGATCCACGACTACTGCATTTGTAAGAAACGATAGAGCTACCGAGTTGCAAGGATCTGATAATGAGCTTGCTGCCGATGCAGCCATTTATCCTGCTGAGCTAGTTGTCGATGCACTCATTCCTCATATCGAGCTCGCTGTTGATGCGCCCATTTCTTCTGCTGAGCTCACTGCTGATGCAACCATTTGTTCAACTGAGCTTGCTGTCGATGCACTCATTTCTCCTGCGGAACTCATTGCCGAGGATGATCATGTACTTAGACCTTCTGATTTTCTTTGAATATACATTGGTTTTGGATTTTGGGTTTCGGAATTTCCTTAAACTTAGTTATTTTGGGACCTTTCTTTGTCCCTCGCTTTACGAGGATGCTTTATGCATTGTGAACCAACTTTATGATTCATGTACCAGGCTGTCTTTTTTTACTTGATTTCAGTTATTAGATGAAAAAGCTCCGGAACCAAGAAAAAAAACATAGCCGGATGTGCTTTTTCTGTCATCGCAGAACCTGCCCAATTGCTATCACAAAATCCAATTAATTTTGTTTCACACATGTTGTCATACTTGATTCCATATTCGAGTGTGCCTTGGATGTATCTTAACACCATTTTGTCTTCTCCCAAATGAACATGACTCGGTTCTTTCATGTATCGAGAAAGTAGACTTACTACGAAAATGACGTCGGGCCTTGTAGCAGTGAGATAGAGCAAATTTCCAATCAAAACTTCTATATTTACTTGCATCTGTTTTCTTGCATCCATCTTCTTTCATCAATTTCTCACTAGAAACGAGTGGTGTATCAACTAGTTTGCACCCGAACATGCTAAATTTCTTCCATGTTCTCTCGGCATATTACTTTTGGGAAATAAAGACTCCTCCATCATTCATTTGGTAAACTTCAATGCCATGAAAATTGTGCAAAACTCCCAAGTCATTCATCTTGTATCTCTTCATCATGTCATTTTCAAAATCAAATATCAACTTCTCATTGCTTCCTGTGAACACTAAGTCATCAACATAAAGTGCTACAATCAATATGTCTGAATTCCCTCCATGCAATGTAGGCTCGTACTTGCTTTTCAAAAACTTATTCTCCATGAAGTAGTGATCAATGTGACTGTACGAAGCTCGAGGAGCTTTATGTTGTGAATTTGGTGGTACTCCCGTTGCAATCTAGACAAGAAATCAACACACCCACAAGCACAAGAAAGAAAGAATCACACACATAAGAACACAAGAGTTGTTTACCCGGTTCATTCAACACATGAACTACGTCCGGGGGCAATTGCCAAGCCAATATGTTATTAGACTCCTTCTAATATGTTTCTACACAACTACGAATCTGTTCTAGGTCGTCACTATGCTTATATAGTAATACAAGGAAACCCTAAATCAAATTAAGAAGAGTTCTAATCAAAATAGGAAACAAATCTGCTGCAGAAAATTCTGATCCGACACGTGGGCGGTCGCCCACCACCCCATGGGCGGTCGCCCAAGAAGAAAATCCCACGAGCCATGACATTCTGTACACCTGGGCGGTCGCCCACCACCACATGGGCGGTCGCCCATCTCAACAGAATGTCCTCCGCGTTTTTCCTCCTTGATCTCAGCAACTCCTCCGACTTAGACCCCTTTTTCCTCATAGTTTAGGACTCCAATCCCAACAATCTCCCACCGGAGACTAAACTAACAAGCATAGAACACCCATCAACTCCCACCACGGAGTAAAGACCTTCGAACACATTTTTCCCCCCCTCTATATTGGCTTGACACTACCGCACCTCTCCTCAAGTACTAAGGCGAGTTGAAACCAAGCGACGTTTCAACCTCTCCGTGTTAGATGATTCTTGCCTCCCCAAATCAGCTTCTACCTTGATTTCTCCCCGCAAGTCTAACTTCGCCTTCTCCCTCCAGACCCACCTTCCTCGCAATGCTTTCCCTTGAAACTTGGACACACCTTGTTTCTTGCATCGTTTGTTTTTGGTCTGAAACCGCTCTCTGTTAGGGCACTTGGACTTCCACACCACGTTGATCAACTTTGTGTCCCCCCCAACATACCGTTTCTTGATGTCTCCCCTTTTTACACCAACAGGCCGGTTCTTTTGCCTCTTGCTCCCACCGGAACGAACATCGACATTGTAGGTAGAGTACAACATCTTCCCCTTAACCCCACGAGCTAACACCTTAGCCCCTTTTGTGAATTCCCAAGACCCACCAATGAAAGAAACACCATACCCTTCACTGTCAAGTTGTCTCACAGAAATCACCCTTCTCCTCAAATCCGGAACATGCATCACGTTGTGTAGTTGTAAAACAGCCCCGTTAGGTGTCTTCATCATCACATCCCCCTTACCTTTGACCTTCAATGGCTGACCGTCACCAAGATAGACAACCCCAAAGTCTCCAGTTTTGTACCGCTTCATTGAACCTGCATCCCTACTAGCATGACAAGAAGCTCCAGAATTCAACACCCAATCTTCACCCGACTGCTCCTCTCCTAGGATTAATACATCTCCACCATCATCCACCACGTGAGCACCACCATCTTTACCCGGACAGTCATAACTGATATGACCTAATTCGCCACAATTGTAGCACTTGATCTTTTTCCCCTTTTTTGGTCCTCCCCTTTTTCTCTCCACCCTAAGTGCAGCCCCATCTACGGAAGATTCTCCCCTTTTCTCTTTCCTTCGCAACTCCTCTTGAAGGATGAGATCTCTAACCTCCGTATACACCAATGCTGTTTTCGACGTACTAATCGTTGTGACAGTAACCTCCCAACTATCAGGCAATGATTTTAGAAGAAAACAAGTTAGCACTTCATCGGAGAAAATAATATAGACGCTTTTCAATTGGTCCACCATACCTTTGAAATTGCCGATATGACTTGCCGCTGTCTGCCCCTCTGACATCTTCGCATTCGCAAACCTCTTTATCAAATGCACCTTATTGATATTCGACGGCTTCTCATACATGTCTGACAGCGTTTGTAGCAACTCCACCGTTGTCTTGGCCTCCATAGCGTTCCGTGCAACGTCGTCGGTTAGGGCACTCCTTACCGCTCCTAACGCCTTCCGATCCAACGTCTCCCAATCCCCTTGTGACATGCCTTCGGGCTTCTCCTTCAAGGGTCCATGAAGATCCTTACAATAAAGGTAGTCTTCAATCCTTGTCCTCCAAAACGTGAAATTCACACCGTTGAATTTCTCGATTGAGTTCTTCATCTGACTGCTTCACCAAAATCCCCAAGAACGCGATTCAAAATTAATCAACTAATGAAAAGATTTTGAATCCTCCGAACCAATGCTTTGATACCAGTTGTTGTGAATTTGGTGGTACCCCCGTTGCAATCTAGACAAGAAATCAACACACCCACAAGCACAAGAAAGAAAGAATCACACACACAAGAACACAAGAGTTGTTTACCCGGTTCATTCAACACATGAACTACGTCCGGGGGCAATTGTCAAGCCAATATGTTATTAGACTCCTTCTAATATGTTGCTACACAACTACAAATCTGTTCTAGGTCGTCACTATGCTTATATAGTAATACAAGGAAACCCTAAATCAAATTAAGAAGAGTTCTAATCAAAATAGGAAACAAATCTGCTGCAGAAAATTCTGATCCGACACGTGGGCGGTCGCCCACCACCCCATGGGCGGTCGCCCAAGAAGAAAATCCCACGAGCCATGACATTCTGTACACCTGGGCGGTCGCCCACCACCACATGGGCGGTCGCCCATCTCAACAGAATGTCCTCCGCATTTTTCCTCCTTGATCTCAAAGAACTCCTCCGACTTAGACCCCTTTTTTCCTCATAGTTTAGGACTCCAATCCCAACAATTTAGTCCATAGAGAGCCTTCTTCAGCTTGTACACTTTTTTCTTCTTTTGCTTGAACCACAAAACCTTGCGATTGTTCAACATATACCTCCTCCTTAAGTTCTCCATTTAATAAGGCTAATTTAACTTCAAGCTGAAATAACTTCCATCCTTCGCTGCAAGAGAAAATAAAGCTCGAATAGTATCCAAACCCGCAACCTGAGCGAATGTCTCTTCGAAATCAACTCCAGGTTGTTGCGAGTAGCCTTTCGCAACCAATCTCGCTTTATTTTTCTGAACTGAACCATCTTGGTTATGCTTCACTTTATAAATCCACTTCACCCCAATAACATCCTTATTTTTGGCTTGTCAACGAGCTCCCATATTTGATTCTTTTCGATCATGTTGATTTCATCTTGCATCGCCTTCTTCCAAGCATATTTTTAAAATGCTTCTTCAAAGTTGTCTGGATCCTAAATGCAAAAATTGCAACGAGCAAACACATCACTCAACCTTCGCATTTTTATTGGCGTAGAAATTGGTAAATAAGAGTCTCCCACTTGTGAGCTTGATTAAGTAATTTCTTCATTGTTGTCAACTGGATTAGGTTCTTGTAGTGGGTGTAAAAATGGCACAATCACCACTTATTCACTTCCATTCCCTTGTTCCCACTTCCAAGTTACTCCATCAAATAAAACATCCTGACTAACAATAATTTTGTTAGATTTCAGATTATATAGTCTATAGCCCTTAGAAACAGAGTTATACCCCATGAAAATGCATTTTTCACTTGTCTTGTCAAGCTTGCTCATACGCTCATTTGGAACATGAGAGTACATACACTCCTAAATAATTTTAAGTGATTGACCGTTTCTCCCGCTCCAAGCTTCATATGGCATACGGTCCATCATTGCTTTTGTAGGACTTCGGTTTCCCAAGTAAACAGCGGTATTAATGTGCCTCGGCCCAAAATCTCCTTGGTACATTACCTTCGTGCAACATAGAATTTGCCATCTCCATAACTATTTGATTCATCCTCTTTGAAACTCCGTTTTGCTGCAGTGTGTACCCAAGTCATTCGAATATAATCATCTATGAATAGAATAAAATACTTGTTATGTGAATTGGAGAGAGTTCTCATCGGCTCACACACATCCGTATGCACCAACTCAAGTTTTTCTCTTGCTCTCCAAGCAACACCTTTTAGAAATGGCTGGCGGTGATGCTTTCCAAGAGCACAACCCGCACAAGCATTCTTTTTCTCTTCAATAACAAGCAACCCATACACCATCTTCTTCTTGAAAAGTAAATTAAGCGCTTCAAAATTTAGGTGTCCGTACCTTTTATGGCAAAGTCTTGAGGCATTTTCAGTTATGGCTGCTTGAGCGAGTTGCTTTGCATAATCCATTGCAAGAGGGAAACACCTGTTTTTGTTCATTTTCACTGTAGCAACTAATCTCTGTTGTTTATCATAGATAGTGCACTCTCGATCCTTAAAATGAAGCACATAATCATGCTCCAAAAGTTGCCCGACACTAAGCTAATTTTCAGCTAACTTTGGAACATAGTAAACGTCTTGAATCACCTTATTTCCCTTCTTAGTCTCAACTCCAAGCCTTTTCCAGCAATTTCTTCCACTTCTCCATTTCCCAAATAAACTTTGGAATTGTAAGAAGAATCAATGTTGAGAAATGCATCTTTATTACTTGACATGTGATTTCTACATTCGCTATCCAAATTGCATACTTCGTTCTTCTTTTCAGAGACTTTTTGGCACATGTAAAAGAGATTTGGCTCAACTGCTTTTAGCTTCACAAAGCTTGCTTTTTCTTCATCCTTCACCCTACAATATTTTTGAACATGCCCAAACCTTTTGCACTTACGACACTGTTGGAAAAATAAAGTGTTTTGAAGGAAATAAGGTGTTATTTCCTAAATGGGTTGTTTATCAAATGACCCAATTGATTGTGAGTTTGTGTTCTACTCCATGAGAACATTGAAATCATATATTCATTTGTCCAAAATGGTTAAGGGATGAATGAGATATTAAGGCTCAAAGTAAGTGGGTTGGAAGTGGGAAATGTGGTTATCCCACATTGGAAAGGAATGTAAAAAGAGACTATTTTATATACTTCTACATTATAGTAGGGAGTAAGATTGTGGAGCATAGAGGCTCTCTCTTGTGCACAGGTGCGCGGGGGGTGCAAATCATGGACCGAAATGGGTTTCGGGCTACCGAACTCATGTGCCTGTGGATACGAATGTAGCTCCAAATTGGCCAACTCGTGCTAGCCCACTTTTTGAAAAAAAAATTCAAACGTGACCCACAATCTGTAACTGGCGCCAATGACTCATGCGGCCGCCTAGAAGACAGACGAAGGCTGCCCTGTTGAACCACGGTGAGGCGTGCACCTGGATGGGTATGATGCGGCCGCCTGGAGGTTAGTAGAAGGTTGCCCTGTTAAGCCTCGGTGAGGCGGGTTTCTGGCTGTGTCTGAGGCTGGCGCATGGGCACCAGCTGCGTACGCCAGAATCGTTCCTAATGATTTCAAAGGGCTGTGTAATTGCCGCAAGAGCTGATTGATTGCGCCAACTGATTTCAATAAATGCATTGATTAAGAAAATTAAAAAGGGTTTTAATTTTCAGATGCATTGATTAAGGAAATTAAAAAGGGTTTTAATTTTCGGACAGTTTCGATTTCCTTAGCAGCTATACAAAGGGAAGAACACAACAAAATAAAAAACACACTGATTTCCATAATCTCTCTGCCCTCCAATTCGTTGCATATTGAACAATTCTTTTCTTTGTCCTCCTACATATTGCATCCGGTGGTGATACCGTCCGAGCATAACTTCGCCGGTTTGAGGTACTAGTTTGCTTAGCGGCTATACAAAGGGAAGAACACAACAAAATAAAACACACCGATTTCCATAATCTCTCGCCCTCCAATTCGTTGCATATTGAACAATTCTTTTCTTTGTCCTCCTACATATTGCATCCGGTGGTGATACGTCTGCATAACTTCGCTTGCCGAGGTACTAGTTTGCAAAGAACCTTCCTGGTCGATCCTTTTCATCCCGGGAGGCAAACGTCCAACAACTCAAGCACAACTTGGTGAGGGGCAAATTTGTCTTAAGGAGAGTGTGGCCTCACATGACTCGGGCATCTTGAACAATCAGTTTATATTTTCGTTTGTATTTCTGTTTCTGTTTTATTTTGTTTTCTGTAATTTCCAATTGGTTTTGTAATCATTATTCCAACAATCTTGAGACAAATATTTCCTTCGTTGGAAGGGAAAACATCATAAAAACAGATTAACTAATTTTTTGTTTCATTTCAGATGGCTACTGAATCGAACAACATGATAACCAATGCTGGGAACAATTCTGAGACTCCTCATGTAGAGGAAGCGCTTCGTGTGGAATCCAATCCTCCGAGGAATGTGGTTGTCCAAACTGTTTCGACTCACCATGGTGAGAAACCGGAAAAAATTTGTTGGCAAGACTTTAAACGGTGGCAACAAAAGATTCTCTTCTATTTTACCACCTTGAACTTGGCGAGGTTTCTTAAGGAGGATCCGCCACAGTTGGGTGAGAATGAGATGGACGTGAAAGCCATCTCTAGTCTTGATGCTTGGAAGCATTCAAAGTTTCTTTGCAAAAATTACATCCTAAATGGGTTGTCGGATACACTATACAATGTTTATAGTGTTAAGAAAACTTCAAAGGAACTATGGGAGTCCTTGGAATATAAGTACAAAATCGATGACGCGGGCACAAAGAAATTCGTTGTTGGCCGCTTTCTCGATTACAAAATGGTGGACTCTAAAACAGTTAAAAGTCAAGTAGAAGAATTTCAAATAATAATCCATGAAATTCATTCCGAGGGAATGGTAATTAGTGAAAGCTTTCAAGTGGCGGCTATAATTGAAAAATTGCCTCCCGCTTGGAAAGATTTCAAAAACTACCTTAAACATAAACGAAAGGAAATGAATGTTGAAGCGCTTGCTATTTGTCTTCGAATTGAGGAAGAGAATAGAATTGCGGAAAAGAAGTTGAATAATCTTCTTGTGGCGAAAGCCAATGTGGTGGATCATGGTGATAGCTCCAAGGCCAAAGGCAAGGTCAAAGGCAAGTTTGTGCCCGGAAAAAGTTCTAGTTTGAAGCCAAAGGGAGGAATCTCCAAGAAGAAGTTCGATGGAAATTGCTACAATTGTGGTATTGTGGGCCACAAGTCTTTCGAGTGTAGAAAGCCAAAGAAGCAAGCAAACATGGTTGATGTCATCTCGAATGAAGTTTCTGATATGCATTTGGAGGCGGTAATTTCCGAGGTGAATTTGGTGGGTTCAAACCCAAATCAGTGGTGAATTGACTGGCGCCAATAGGCATGTGTACTCCAATAAAGACATGTTTAGTAGTTTTGAAGCCCTTGAAAATGGTGAAAATTGTTCATGGGAAATTCGGCCACATCCGATGTAAAAGGTCAAGGGAAGGTGGTGCTCAAGATAACTTTCGGGAAAGAATTGACTCTCAATAATGTGCTTTATGTGCCCGATATCCGGAAAAATTTGGTGTCCGGATAGCTTTTGATTAAGCATGGTTTTCATATTGTGTTTGAGTCGGATGTTGTTACTTTGTCTAAGAAGTGGAATGTTTGTAGGAAAAGGGTATGTCAATGATGGAATGTTTAAGCTTAGTGTAATGGTTGTGAAACCAAATGTAATGGCTACTAAGCCCGAAAGCAATGAAATGAATAATTCTTCCGTTTACTTGCTTGAGTCTTCCCATGTGTGGCATGGTAGACTAGGACATGTTAATTATGATACTATACGTAGATTAATTAACTTGAATTGCATACCAAAATGTAAAATAGACTACAAACATAAATGTGAAACTTGTGTAGAGGCAAAATTAACAAAAAAAATCCGTTCCATTCTATTACAAGAAATAATGAACCACTTGAGTTGGTTCACACGGACTTATGCGATTTCAAATCAACACAATCGCGTGGGGGCAATAAATATTTTATGACTTTTGTTGATGATAGCACAAAATATTGTTATGTATATCTTCTCAAAAGTAAAGATGAGGCTATAGAGAAATTTGTTCTCTATGAATTTCCATTTGAGGATATTTGTGCTCAACATGGAATAAAACATGTAACAACGCCACCTTATACACCTCAATCCAATGGAGTTGCCGAACGCAAAAATTGGACTTTGAAGGACATGATGAATGCCATGTTAATAAGTTCAGGGTTACCTTATAACATGTGAGGAGAAGCCGTATTGTCGGCAAACTATGTTTTAAATAAAATTCCTCGAAAGAAAATAAACAAGAGCCCCTATGAATTGAGGCATGGAAGAGTGTCAATATACCAATACATGCGAGTATGGGGGTGCCTTGTAAAGGTTTCAATACCACCTCCCAAAAAGGTGAAAATTGGACAAAAAACTATTGATTGCATATTTATTGGGTATTCTCACAATAGTAGTGCTTATAGATTTCTTGTTCATGAATCGAAAATTTAAGATATACACAAGAATACTATAATGGAATCAATAAATGCTTCTTTCTTTGAGAATGTGTTTCCGTGTAAAAGAGATGGAGCAAGATCATCTAAACGGACACATGATTCAATAGAAGAAGTAGTAGAAGAAGAAACCCATCGTGATGGAAATGATGAAGAAGAGGTGGAACCTCGACGTATCAAACGAGATAGGATAGAAAAATCATATGGTCCAGATTTTCTAACTTACATGCTTGAACGTGAACCACAAAGTTATAAAGAGGCCATGAGCTCTTCGGAAAGACCTTTGTGGAAATAGGCCATTAAAAGTGAGACTGATTCTATTTTACAAAATCACACTTGGGAATCAGTGGATCTTCCTTCGGGAAGTAAACCACTAGGATATAAGTGGATTTTTAAAAGGAAAATGAAGACGGATGGAACAATTGACAAGTATAAGGCAAGACATGTAATTAAAGGTTACAAGCAAAAGGAAGGCCTTGATTACTTTGATACATATTCTCCGGTCAAGAGAATAACATCTATAGGAATTGTACTTGCAATAGCTGCATTGCGAAATCTTGAACTACATCAAATGGATGTCAAAACCGCTTTTCTAAATGGGGACTTAGAAGAGGAAATTTACATGGAACAACCCGAAGGATTTTCTGCGTCGGGGCAAGAAAATAAAGTGTGCAAATTAGTAAAGTCATTGTATGGCATGAAACAAGCACCTAAACAATGGCATCAACAGTTTGATCAAGTCATGATGGAAAGTGGATTTAAAATAAATTAATGTGACAAATGTATCTATGTTAGAGACACGGGAAATGGCTACGTCATTTTGTGCCTTTATGTAGATGACATGCTTATCACAGGAAGCTGTGATAAAATGATAAAGTCCACTAAAGATATGTTGAACTCAAAGTTTGACATGAAACATATGGGGTTAGCTGACGTAATCCTTGGCGTGAAAATTTCAAGAATATCAAATGGACTTGCTTTAAGCCAGTCACATGATGTGGATAAGATTCTTGATAAATTCAGCAAGGGTGACTTAGCTATTGCTAGAACCCCAATAGACATGAGTCAACATCTATCAAAGAATAGAGGTGACACAGTTTTTCAAGTTGAATACTCGAGAATCATTGGAAGTATAATGTACTTGATGAGTTGTACTGGACCAGACATTGCTTACACAGTTAGAAAACTGAGTCGGTATACAAGTAATCCTGGAGCAGAACATTGGAATGGTATAGTGAGAGTACTAAGGTACTTAAGATATACTCGAGATTATCTTTACACTATACTAGACGTCCAACGGTAATTGAAAGATATAGCGATGCTAATTGGATATCCGATATAAAAGACTCAAGGTCTACGAGCGGATTTGTATTCACATTAGCATGAGCAGTTATATCATGGAAATCTTCTAAACAAACGGTTATAGCTAGATCCACAATGGAATCTGAGTTTATAAAGCTGAATGGTGTAAGTACCCAAATCCGGATCGTCCAAATCCGTCAGAAAGTTAACCGAAATCCGTTAACTGGCCCGCTCCAGGTTAACCGGAACTCGTTAAACTCCCCGTTGCTGTGCCAACGAGACGTCCCGGGACTGCCCCGTGCATCCCGACGTCTAACCGTACTTAACACGTGACATCTCACGTAAAAGTATGGCTTTCCCTGAAAAACGCATTTTCCGGCACTTTCTGGGGCGTTTCGGACATTTCCCGGACTGTTATTTTATAAAACGGACAAAACCGGATCGGGAACGAACTCCCACACTTCTGGTGAGTCACAGGACACGTGTCCTGCATGCCACCTCCCTCTAGTCACTCGTCAATCACAAATCAAGGCCAAAAGACCAAAATACCCCTGGTTTGCAAGCCAAGTCCGGCCGGACTCACTGTGCAATTTTCCCGAAATTGCCAAAGAAGTCCCCACATTTCCAAAATTCCCAAAACCCCCGAATTCAGTCCAAGTCCGGCCGGACTCCTACCGCAATTTTCACCCTATAAATAGAAGTTGTCATCAAAGGCAAAGAAAGAGGATTTTGATACCTAAAAATCACATACCCCACGGTCCAAACTGGTTTCCACCCCTCCCGAGCTCCCGTTTTGTCTCGATTCGCGTGAAACCTTCGTATTTCGATCAAATACGCACCCTACAACTTCGAAACAACCTTTCGAATAACTTTCCGTGTCCCGTGCACACCTCCCGAGCCAAAGGAGTCGACTCCTAGCCATAGGTATAACTCTCTCTCCGAATCTTCCGTTCCATCTCGGCTTACGCGCCAGTCGCTATAACTGTTTCGAACGTCATTGTCAAAATGTAGACGCCTCCGTCTAACGGGGTCCGATACGTTTTAGCCCCTCGATCCTCTTCTCTTTCCGTAAGAGAAGTAATCACGGGTTAAAACGGCGTTCCGACCCCGTTCCGTTTACTTTCACGTCATTTACAATTCCGAACCGTTTGGCCTCGTTGATCGTCATTTACACTTCCGAGCCGTTTGGCCTCGTTGATCGTCATTTACACTTCCGAGCCGTTTGGCCTCGTTGATCGTCATTTACACTTCCGAGCCGTTTGGCCTCGTTGATCGTCATTTACAATTCCGGATCGTTTGATTCCGTTGACACCGCTTTAAATACTGTCATTTACAAGTCCGATCCGTTTGGATTGTGATAGTATTTACTTTTCAAAAGTCCGAGTCGCAACCCGATTCGTTGATCGCATATCATTTAATACGCATTTTTCCCGTAAAAATCGTTAACAATGTAATGCCCGGTTCAAAACCGGAGTTCGTCCGTCGAACTCTCTTTCAAAACGTGCGAAATGACGTTTGGCCTCCAAACGCTCATCTTCAAACTAAAAGCCGCCATTTGACACTTAAAATCATTTAATACGTATTTTTCCCGTAAAAATCGTTAACAATGACACGCCCGGTTCAAAAAACCGGAGTTCGACCTTCGAACTCCTTTTCAAATTCAAAATCGACGTTTGCCACGCAAACGCTCATTTCAACTCAAAGTCGACGTTTGCCACGCAAACGCTCATTTCAACTCAAAGTCGACGTTTGCCACGCAAACACTCATTTCAAACTCAAAGTCGACGTTTGCCACGCAAACGCTCATTTCAAACTCAAAACCGACGTCTGTCATTCAAACGCTCGTCTTTTCAAACAAAGTCACCTAAGCAACGTTTGTCACTCAAACCAAGATTAAGCTTGTCATTCAAGCCCCCATTTCAAAAGACACACACGCACACACACACGATTTTGAGAAAGGTAGAAAGACTCGTCATGCGAGGCGTTTCGGGCGATCTCGTAATACTCTACCCGAAACGTAACGTGACCTCCGAACCTAACAATCTCTGGTACTAAAAAACTTTTTACTCGTTTTTGCTGCCAATAAAAATGATCCCCGTTTTCAAAGCCTTTTCCTAAGTTTTTGCTACCAATAAAAAGGACACCTTTTCGCAATAGCCGTTTCTCAACGTTTGGGCTCAAAATACAAAACCGCGTGGCGACTCCTCATTCTGCTCCTCCCCGTGAAGCGAGGTCTCAGACACCAACCCCAAGGAAGACAACCGCCTTTTCCGCCGCCCCGCGCGCGAAAAAGATCGGGTAATTTCAGTTGGCGACTCCGCTGGGGAAAAGATACTTTTTTCAAAACTACCGTTGTTTTCTAAAAAGCCTTCTGTGGGTCAAACTTTCGTTTACCCTTCCTCGTTTTCGTGTGTGTGTTACTTTAAACCTCGAACGGTTTTTTTCAAAAGGCATTACATTGTCAACTTTTCAAAATCTTACTATGTTTGTGCATTCCCATTCAGGTTTGATTTTCATGCTGTCTTTTGAACTGTGCATCATAAATTCTTTAAGACACATTTTGAAAAATCTTTGTTTTTACTCAGAAAAGAATTTTAGTGACCGCACACTACGCGCACTTGCTGCCTCGGAACACCGCACTTCACGTGCACTTGCTGCCTCGGTACACTGCACACTACAACCCCTAACCCGGGATGGCCTTATCGCTGCACTCCGATTGGTCTCGCGTACACCTTTCGGGGGCGCACGGGGTCGTCCCAAACATCCCATCCTAGCCCGTGTAAGCCATGCACTCCTTTGTGTCACACTTTGTCCAAGACCCCGCTGGTTTTTGGCTTAGCTCGTGTCATAAAGCCTAAGTGTATGTTTTTCACGCTGGGCCCCGCTCCGAGTCAAGCTCGAGAGTTCTAGACCAAAGGTCGTTCCCGACCCGAAGTCTTGAGCTTTTCAGCCTTGACTTTGACGCGGAGCTCTGCTGAAAAATATACCCGAAGGTTCAATGTGACGCCGTGTCACCAAACCTCGCCGTATGTACCGTGCCGCCCACAACTTGGCCAACGCTAAAAGCTAAAGGTCTCTCGCACACGCGAGTCAGAGAGGTCATGCCCAAATTTTGGCACGACTCCCGCCTTAACTTAAGGACGTTGACCTCGACCGTGGCCCGTACGCCGCACACGTCGAAAGTTTGCGTGATCGCCTAGCCTTAAGTTCACTTTTTCCTTTGGCTGTGGAACTCGCTTGCCTTATCGACCTCGCCGGGATAGTCCGTCCCGAGAAAGATGATCTACAATGGAAACGAGGGGCTTATAAGCGTAGTGACGAGATCCACCGATTAGAGCTCTAGGATTAGTTGTGAAAAGAAGACACGCTCTTTTCCAACCAATTAGGACTCGAGAAAACGCGCTTTAAGTAAACTTTAATCGGTAATCGCACATTGCACAAGCCCGAAACCTTGAGCCAAATACCCTTTTCCGAAGCTTCTAAACCCTTCCTTTCGTTCCCCGCAATGAGCGTAAAGTGGTTCAGTATTTCCGGCCGCCGCCTTGCCAGATCACGCAACGGGCAGAACTGGCCAGATACGCTTCTTCGGCCTCCCCGGCCCTCAAAGAATTTCCGACATGTCTAGCTCACCGAGAAATCGTGACGGGAAGGGACCCCGCCACCGGTAATGTATATGACATTGGAAGAAGCCATCCGGCTTGTGAGGTTCACAAGAGTGCAGTAAAGAAGATCGCAGAATTTCGTGGTACAGCCTTCCGAATGAGCGTGGTATAGCAGCCTATCCCCGCCGACGGTATTTTTGTCCTGGTAGAGGATGACGATTCCCCAAAACCAGCTTCACTCAAACCTTCAATCAGTTCCTCCCCGCCAACTTACGGATGCCTTCCAACCAAGGAAACAAATCGACCTAGGCTCCATGTTGCCACCTCTCAGTGGCAACCCCGTCAATTTTGGTCACCAAAGCTACACCCATCACTCAATATCACTCGCCGCACCGCCGACCATCTCAGATGCCAATATCCTCAAGACCTCCCTGGTTCGTCCCCGTTGCCTATACACGAATCCCTAAACACCGGGACAAACCCCGATACAGCCTCGTAAAAGGCTCCCGTATATTCTCATATACTCAAGCCTTCCACCTCCAATCACTACCGCTCACGTGGTAGCACCCGGCGCCGAGCCTCACACCACCACCGGACCCAACCTTAGCCTGGATGGTCGAGCGCATGAAAGACCCGGAAAGCCACCATGAGCATTTCAAAGCAGAAACGCTCAAATCCACGTATCCGGAATGGTCACGCCTCTCCCCGCCAAGTTCGTAATGCCGGAGATGGACCGATTCGATGGAACCGAATGTCCTCAAACGCACGTCGACACTTACGTTCTCGGCATGAGAGCAAAAGGAGCAACCCTCCAAAGAAATGGCCGACCACTTCCAAAGATACGCTCAAAAGCTCGCTGCTACGATGGTTTCGAGGGTCAAGCTCGCGGATCGCCACACTGGGAACAGATCAAGAACATCTTCCCGGAACGGTGGCATGCATCCAACTTAGAGCTGGGAAACAAGTCGCGAGGACTTAATCACCACCGAGCGTAAAGCGGATGAAAGTGTTGGGGAATTCTACAAGAGATGGAGCTTGAAACTCTCCGAAATCATGGAGCCACTCTCCAAAGACGAATGTATGCGGATCTTCAAGTCTTGCTTGAGACCGTCCATCGAACTCTCATCACCACAATTTCTTCCTGCATCTCCGGCTACGGTCAATGCCGGCTCACAGCTCGAGAAGGATCTCAAGGAAAAGTTGGCTACCGCACAAACCGTACGTATACCGCTCAACAAACCAGATTCAATCCCGCACCGGCCCCCGGCAAAGGGAAAGATACGTCTCGTCAACTACGTCCATCGTGGACAACAATGGGCAATGTAACAAACCTACCCCACAAAGCAACAATTCTACTGTAAGAAGCTGCCGTACACTTCGACAAGTTGGACATGCCACCGAGCAAGATGCCGGAAGGGTTAATCAAGGAGGGTCTCCTTAAGCCCGTTGGCCAATTACAAACCCAAAGTTCCCCGTAGCCAATGCGGACAAGAGCAAATATCGCGCCTTCCATCAAAGATTACGGCCATACCACCGACAACTGTTTGGGGTTACGATACGAAATCCGTAACTTGATAGAAGAAGGCAAGTTAGAGCGCCCCGTGGCCCAATACAGCCCGGGAATCCCTTTCCGAACAATAACAGCGTGAACTCCATCGAGCGGGTGCCCAAGAAGTGTGCCACAGTAATCCGTTTCTCCGCCTCTTTCACCTGATCCTCCTCTAATGTTCACATCGCCTACGATGTTTGTGATCGCTCCGCCCGCCCTGAGTACGAGTCTCGAGAAACTGTCCTGGAGCAATCCTCCGAGAAAACAAGAAGAAATCCTCTCAACAAAGAATCGAGAGAGAAGATACGAAGCCGGAGATACCAGCCAGGTAGGTACACTTGGAGAACCCTCCGGAGGTTCGACTACTACGTACCGTACTCCACCACCCTCTTTGCCTGTGCCATGCAAAGCCTTCTAGAGCAGACAGGGTGGGAAAGCCGAAAAGCCCAAACCAAAACCAGTAAGTCGACTCGGAACACCGGAATACCTCGCATCTTGATAGTCTTATCACGCCGGAGCCTAACCTCCGCGGATCGCCTAAGATTCAACTTGTCCAGCCTTCCGAGCTCGGACCGGTAAAGGAAGATCAAGGTCGCCTTGGCAATCGCACTCGATCAATGTGCTAACCAAGGGCGGCAACCGCCACAGCAAATGCTCAACATACTCCCGAGGTTCCAGCAAAGGCTTTACCTCGCAAAGAGGAAGACAGAAACGGATGGCCGGATGACTCTCCTTCTACGGATAGAGACGAGATCTACGACTCCCGCCCGTATGGCAAAGCATGATCACATTCTCGTGATGAAGCACTTACCGAGAGACGCCTCGGGGCACAACGAAGCTCGTACATCACTCTCAAACTCAACACCATATCACTCCCTAGTATTGGTAGATAACGGGTCAGCCGTTAATGTCCTCCTCTCAAAGATGATGCGAGCTCTCCGCATCCATGTAAAGCCATTTGATACCGTCTACTCTGACTATCAAGGCCTACGACAACTCGTCTCGCCCCATCCTGGGGACAAGTGACTCGAACTCGGGTTCGAAACCCAAATGGTGCCAAGAAAATTCCACGTGATGGACATTCCATCCGAATTCACGCCTCTTTGGGACGCCTTGGCTACACCACATGAAGGCCATAGCTTCCACTCTCCATCGCGTCAAGTTCATTAACCGACAGGAGATCTCGAAGTCATCCGAGGGATAGTTCCTCATAGGAAACGGCCGAGACATGCAGCCAAACGTGTCCGCACTCGTGCACCGGGTTACCTCCTTCGAATCAACCAAGGGACTACCGGGCAAATCTCATCGAATCCCTCGTGAGTCCGGGAGATGCTAACTATGTAAACGTACTCGAGCAAAGTGCACTCGGAAGCAAGCCCGATACATCAAGTTCAACTGCTGCTTTCCAACACTGGAGGCAGATTGAAGGAAACGCCGAATATCGCCATGATACGGGCACATAAACCCCTGCCTCCAATCCGAGATTTGCATCAAGATTCTTCCAAACTCATTCTCTCGCCCCCGCAAGCGAAGAGATCTTTGTGATAAAGGTCAACAAGCACCGTCATTCTCATGATGAATGCATGGAAGTCGTATGGGAAGGTCCTCCACGAGGAACTACTCCGCTGCACTCCCTCTTCTCCAACGAAGAGCACGATGTTTTCCTAGCCGCTCCAAAGAACGCAACCCGACGCAATACGCCCCTACACCTGGATTGAGCGATCGATGACGATGAATCTGGACTCTCCGGAGTCGAGGACGCGTGCACCCGCAGCGCACCTCCGCATTCACATGCTCAGCTTTTGAGGACGGAACTCCTTCCGATCGTGTCACCTACGACCAAGGTTCCAATACCATGGAAATTGTCAAGCTCAACGTCCAAGATAAGCATGCCTATCCGACAATTGGAAGCACGTGATTCACGCAACGAGGAATCCTCTCGATCAAGTGAATGACGACGACTTCGTCAATATCATCTATTCCGTATCCCGATGAAGCCAAGGATCCCGTCCTTGTTATCGATTCTCGCCACACCAAGGTCACCTCGATGATTGCTCGCTCATGGTAAACGAGGCATCGCCAAGCGAGCTCGTGAGCTCATCCCTACTTCCGAGTACCAGCCTCTGCTGCAACCGGCCCGTGCCGTCACCAAGCTTATACCCTCAAGCGCCGCCAAGGCCAAGGGCAACAAGAAAGGAGACCAAGCTCCTCACCCCGCTACAAGTCGATCAACCTCGGGAACGCTTCCACCAAACCCACCCCGAAACATCTCGTGGAAAGTCTTCCCGCAAGGCGTAGCCGCCTTCCGACACAGGAAATGACCACCTCAAAGCATCAACATGCTTCAAGCCCGATTCGCTCCCACTCGCCACGGCCCCGGATTCGACATCCCGCCAATCGACCGCTAGCTTGATAGACTTGGCGATCGAGCGAGATCACGAGGACCTGTCAACATTTCGTAATTCAATACCCTCGTAGGTCAATCAAGCGTATATGGGCAAACTTCTTGGTGATCGAGATTAAGGAAGGACGCATGGAATGTCCCAACCCGACTTCCTTCGTCAATGTAATCCAAGTGTTCCGCCATTCGGCGATTTGAATGTAATCATGGTTCTCGACACTAGCCGACAATGCGCACCTACGGAGACCGCCTAGGTCTCGCAAGGAAAGCTCTCATGGAACTAGCCGCTCAAGAAAGTCGTCTGGGACGAAGACCAAGCTCGAAAGACCTACTGTGACCAAGCCCTTAAAGTGTCACAGCAAACTTCGACAGAGAGCTAGAGGCCACTCTAGACCAATTCGACCTCAAGAGTTTTGCTCATGGCAACTTTCCCGACTACCGTCTCGTTCTCATCCAACCCCTCTCGCTGCCTAAGGGTGGTCAACGGTCCCGATGACCTAGGAGATGGAACGACACGGCGGAACGAATCCCGCCGCTTACCTTCCCGAGGAAAGCAAGTTCTCTGTGAAAGCTTACTTCGGGTGAAGACGATGAAACCATTCTCTTCCAAGCCGGCATGAAGTCAACAAAACCGGACTCCCAAGCGATCCTCGGGAGGATGGGAACGGATTATTACCGCACTCAAATTGAAAGGCCAACTCAGGGAGGAAGGTCTATTTAAAAACAGAGGAGGATGGAAATTCGCCTCGAGCAACTACTCGTGGAAATTCCACAAATTTCATGCCTTTCATTTACGTAAACGATCAATCTGGGACAAAGAACTACCACATGGGCAGATGTTCGGGAAGCCGTATACTCACCTTCCGACATACCCGCCACTCGTATAAAGCAAAGAAGAAAACTCTCCCCGATGGAGGTTTACCTAGACTCGCCGCACGCAGCTCAAAGAAGCACCGGCTATTCTCACATGGGAAGAAACGCAGCATTAACTCTCGACGCAGCTCCGCCGCAAGAAGGTTGATCTCGGGGCCAAGAGTGGAGGAAAACTAGCAAACCACGAGTATCGCTGCACTCCAACTCTCTGCATCGCCCGAGTATGCTCAAAGCAAGAAGGAAAGGAACGCGATATACCGTGAAGAAATCAAGGAGACCGTTCGCTTGAGCCGAGAACTCTCCAACCTCCCGAGGGTCGCAACGCACGCTCGGGCCAGTGCAACCACCGTTGCAGGTAACCGACATTCGAACAGCCTACGTCAAACCGTAGGCTACTCTCCCCGCAGAGGCACTCTAAGCCGCATCCCGGGATGTAATCCGTCAAGCCGCCGAAGCTCCCGGAATTCATCCACAATCAATGAGTTGAGGGAAGACGCATGGCCCTATGCTACGAGGAATCCTCCTCTAACTATGGCTCAACTCGTAGTGTACTGCTCGTAAGGGACCAAACCCGATGTCGCCGTTCTAACCCGATCGGGTCAAATCCATGCATTACCACCTAAGGCCACCAAAAAGCCGACGGAGCCGACTGCAATCCCCGGCCACCGAAGACGCAAGTTCCTTGAAAGAGGACCCGATCCTCACTCACCAAGGCACTGTGCGAACATTTCCCTTGGTCTCGCTCACCTCCTCTTATCCTCACAAGCTCAAGCTAGAGGAAAGCCTCGGCCCGTACCATGGTCCCCGTGGACGCAACCCCGCATGAAGTCATTCGATGATTGGTAACATCCACTATGGCAACATTATCACCTTCACGTATTTGGACCTTCCAAAATTTGGGGTCGATCACAATGAGCCGCTCTACATCACAGCCCTGACGAGCGTCGCTTCCTCGCGTGTTGGTAGACGGAGGTTCCTAATGAATGTCTTGCCCGCCAAGATGATGGACTCTCGCTTGACATCAAGCCCACAGTATCTTAAGCCTTCAGCCCACACCGTCAAGGCCTATGACTCTACTTCCCGTACAGCTTCTGGTTGCTACTCTTAACATCTCGGTTCGGCAAGCGGGTGATCCCCACCGAATTCCAAGTGTTGGACATTCCAATCACTTTCACAGCCTATCCTGGGCGTCCCCGGGCCGCATCAAATCAATGGCGTGGCATCCACCCTTCATCGCCTCAAGTTCATGCAAGGCAACGAGCTAACTACGCCTACTTACGACAATGTCACCACCGAGGGGACCAAGCACCAACGACATTCCAAGCCTTGGAAATCAAGCATAATGATGACATGCCATTAATCGGATTCACTCGGGAGACCTCCAAGATCCAAATATGCAACGTGGACCTTCCACTGCCTCACGATCGATTCCTCCCGCCATGAGGATGATGAAACTCATGAACTTCATCCCAGATCGGCTCGCAAAAGGCCGCAAGGCCAACACCAAGTTATTGAAGTCAAGGACCACACCACGGTCCAGGGCTTGGCTACGTGCCAACACCGGCCGACATCAAGGAAGACAAAAGGCTCGCCCGCACCAAGGCAAAGAAACTCCACAAAAGGGGAACCTCCGACGGCACACCCAACCTCCGACCTTACAGTTTTGACCTCGCTCATTACTTCACCAAGGGAACCGAAGCAGAACCGAGGGGACCGACAAGGGAACCGACAGCAGAACCGAGGGGACCGACAAGGAAACCGACAAACCGAGGGGACCGACATGAACCGAGGGGACCGACAAAGGGAACCGATGAAGATGAGAAAGAAGCAGGATAGTCAACACCAAGACTACAGAAGAATGGAACAGTTTAGCACGGGATCTCAAGCGTTTCGCAGGACTCAAAGCTAATCCGATAAGGGGAGCGTTCCTCGACATCACAAACTCTACCCGGACCAACTCGCCACCACAACCAAAGATGAGTACACATTCAAGGGAATCCTGCACTTGGAGGAGCAACTCAAGGTACTCTCCATGGGAAACAAGTTGTTCGGATCAGCGCCGAGGCCACATTCGAGACAAGAAATCCAAAGCAGTAAGGAACCGTAATTCATAGAAGACGCTCTCAGCTGACCAAATTTCTACGTAGTCCGTTTGAAGAAGTCATGGAGCTGCCCAACTTGATCGATCTGGGCTCCGACAACAGCATGATCGCCATGATAGGGACAGCAGGAGCCAAGCCTCTCGATCCCCGCACCCTCCTCAAGCATCCAGCAATGCCACCGAAGAATTGGGTAACTTTTACCGGACCAAGGGCAAGCCAGTGCACTGGAAGACAAGCCGGGCCCGCACCCACATCTCCCTAAACCCGGTCTCAAACCCTTTGAGCCGCCCCTGTCGAGTCCAGCCCCTCTCGAGTCATCCAACGGCCTTACGCCGGAGGACTATAATGTTGTAGCCAATCATGTATTCCCGTTCTTGTTTAATGAAAAGTCCGACCTTTCGGAGTATCCTCTCATTGCCACTTTGACAACTGGTAAGTTAACAAACAACTTAAAAGACGTTAATAATTCAATTAATAAAGAAGCATACATTAAACGAACAATACATTAAAGAAGTTCTCGAGCGTGTAGTTGACCAAGAGGACAACCGGCCCAAGCCGCCGAAGAGGTTATGACCAAAGTGAACTGGGGTCAGTGCAAGAGCCTAAAGAGACACAAGTGGGCGTTTCTTCGCCGATGCGTAAAAAAGAAGCCCCGATAAGCCTCCTCCGAGTATGTTGACGTGTTCGCCTCGGTCATACCGGGACATGCCAGACTCGATCCCTCAATCGTGGAGCACCGAATTCCCCGATCCCGAATCCAAGCCTCGTCAAACGAAGCCGCGCAAGATCAAGCCAGAGTGGTCCTTGCAAGTTAAAGAAGAAATTGAGAAAATGCTCCGAGTTGGTTTCATCGTAGTGATTGAGTACCCGACTTGGCTCTCCAACATCGTGACGGTCACCAAGGCCAACGGAAAGGTCGATGCTTTGCGTGGATTTTCGGGATCTCAACAAGGCCGGCCCCCTAAAGATGATTTCCCACTCGCCTAACATCGACATGCCGGTCGACACCACGACAAATTTCGAAGTAAAGTCCTTCGTGGACGGGTTCGCCGGATACAACCGCATCAAGATGTCCGAGGAGGATCAAAGCCAAGACTCGTCTTCACCACTCCATGGGGGACATACCGTTACACCTGGCCATGCCGTTCGGTCTAAAGAACGTCGGAGCTACTTATCACCGGCCGCAATGTACTCTCTCCATGACATGATTCACAAAGAAATCGAAGTATATGTCGACGACATTGATCATCCACTCAAGGGATCGACATGCAAAGACATGACAGATCCGAGGAAGTTCTTCAACAGACTCGGAAAACACTCCATGAGGTTGAACTCGGCAAAGTGCACCTTCGGCGTCAAGCGCGGCAAGGTACTCGGGGTACATGGTTACGTAAAAGAGGTATCGAAGCCGATCCTAGAAAATCAAGGCCATCATCGACATGAAGCCGCCTCAAACCCCGACAAGTGAAGAGCTTCATGGGAAGACTTCGACATCAAGCCGCTTCATCAACCAGCTTGACATCTTCTCGCGAGCCCATGTTCAAACCGATGAAAAAGAATGCCGACATCAAATGGGACTCCGAGTGCCAAACAACTTTCGAGAAAATCAAGACCTACTTGGGTTAATCCCCCAATTCCTCGTGCCCGCCACATGAAGACAAGCCACTACTCCCGTATCTCGACAAAGAATGTACACGTCAATCGGAGCAATGCCGGCACAAGAACATAAAGATTCCAAGGTTGAGCATGCAATCTACTTCGTAAGCCGAAAGCTTCAGGAAGTGAACTCACTACTCAAGACGAGAAAACTTGTACCGCCTTGGTATGGGTAGTCGGGAAACCGAAACACTACATGCAAGCTGCATTCTGCTCCCGGTCTCCAAAGTGGACCCCGTCCGATATCTCTTTGACAAGCCATCCTCACAATGCGGCTAGCCAAGTGGTCATTCTTCCCCGGCCGAGTTCGACATCAAGTACATGGTCGAAAATCAACAAAGGGCGTAGTAATGGCGCATCAACTTGCCGACTTCCCGAGCAAGTGAACCTAAGGGTCCCGATCCACAATTTCCTGACGATGGAATCTTTTTCACTTGACAACGCAAACCGCCGGCAACTCTTCTTCGATGGGGCAGCCAACAAGAAGGGGAATGGCATTGGAATGCTCCTTGTCGATCCTAAGGACGAGCATACTCCCATAGCCATCAAGTCAATTTTGAAGCAACCAACAATGCAGCCAGAATACGAAGCCTGTGCAAAGCAGTTTGGAAGCCGCCCTCGAGCGCAACATCTTAGAGCCGGATGTATATGGAGACTCAAGCATTGATCATCAATCAAGTATCCAACAAATGGAAGACGGTAGATTCCGGCCTTCAGAAGTACCACGCGTACATGGAGGGAGCTCATTTCTCGCCCAAGGACATCTCTTTCACTATTTGCCAAGAGACAGGAACCGCTCGCAGACGCCCGGCAACCCTCGCCTCTCTTGTCGAAATTCCCGAAGGGAAAGCAAGAAACCCTCGTAATAGGCAAGACGGAAACACCCGCCTATTGCCGTGAGATCGAAAAAGAAAAAGAAACGATCGACGAACCCCGGTATAATCAAATTTACCAAGCACTTCCAAAGCGGAGAAGCTTCCTTCACAAATGAAGATGGAAAATACAAAGAAAGCGGATCAAAGCCAAAAACATGATGGCATTAAAACGCCCGGCATCCCATTTCGTCATTCTGGGGGTATGTTGTACAAGAAGCGCCACTAAGGGCCACTCCTTCTGTGTAAACAAAGAAAAGCCAACGAAGCTAATGAACGAAGTTCACAACGGAACCTCGCGGTCCGCATACGAACGCCCGAGCATTGACACGCATCATTCTCCGTATGGGATACTATTCGATATCAATGGAAACAGATCGCATCCAAGCTTCGTCCGAAGCCGCGACAAATGTCAACGGTTCTCCAACCTCAATCACATCCTCATGAACTCTATTGCATGACTACGCCATGGCCTTTCGCCACATGGGGAATTGACGTCATCGGCAAGATCACTCCTCCAGGGAGCAATGGTCACGAGTTCATTTTAGTCGCAGTCGACTACTTCACCAAATGGGTAGAAGCCAAATCGTACAAGGTACTGAATTCTAAGCAAGGTGGCCGAGTTCATCCGAGAGAACATCAGCGTGCCGATACTGCGAGTGCCCAACGAGATCATCTCCGACAATGGGACTCACTTTGAAGGAGATTGTGACCAACTACCGACCGAATTCAGTAGTCACACGTCACAAGTCTTCTCCCCTTACTGTACCACAAACCAATGGTGCAAGAGAGGCAGCCAACAAGACTCTCGCCATGATAATCGTAAAGATGACCACTGCAGGTCGGGACCGGCCCGAAAAGCTACATCTAGCCCTCTAGAGATACCGAACATCGCCGAACCGCCATAGGGAGACTCCATTCGCACTTACCTACGGAATGGAATCAATGTTACCCGTTGTAAGTGCTCCAATTTGAGTTGGTAGCTTTTTCGTTAGAAAATTAACGAAAGTTATAACATTTCTAACAATTCCTAACATTCTTCTAACATTTCTAACCAAGTAAGGGTAGATTAGGGATTGCCAAAAAAGATAAACCAAGAAAAGGAATCCAAAAAGCAAAAGAAATAAGAAAAACCCTAAATAGAAATGGTCAACAAAAACTGGCCGATTAATTTGAATTTTGAAAAGATTATTCTTCCTGTCCAAAGCCTGGAGCAAAGTAATTAATGAACAAAGGCATCGCGACCAACCTTGTCCGCGCGGATATGTTTGACTCTCACAGGGGTCCTATAAATTGAACCCTCCTCTCTCGCTTACATAACACATTTTGACACAAAGAACTCGGCGAAATATAGAGAGAAAACAAAGTGGGAATCCTTAGATTGCCACCATTTTCTCTTGAATCTTTCCCAATCTCACCTCCAAACACAAAACCAAACACCAAACCTTGATACTCCTCAAGTCCAAACACCAAATCTTGATACTCCTCAAGTCAAATTCCAAGCCTAGGCAGATAGGGTGTCACCAGTGGTAAATCCCTCCTTCTCAAAACCCTAAAATTCTCTTTTAACTTCTTGTTCATCTTGTTCTTCTTACTTGGATCTACTTGATGTCTTGTTTAACTTAAGTTTTGACCTAAGATGGTCATCTTGAAGTTCATCTTCATGAATGGCCATCTCAAATGGTCTACATTTTAAATCTCTAAATTGATTTTTCTCTTTAAATTCATATCCCCTTTCCCTTTGCAAAGGACATGTTTAAACCCCATAAATTCCCCAAGGATGACTTGAATATGATAACCACTTAACAAAAGTAGTGGAATCAAGTCTAGGATGAAAATGGGGTGAACATAGATGCAAATCCCCCAAAAATCACATTTTCCCTCAAGAACATCTTGCTGTCCAGTAGCATTGTTCTGAGAACTCAGTCCATTTTCCTATTTTTTGGACCCAGTAAAACTTGGAATTGGGTGTTGACTACAAAATACTTTTTGTAGCCAACATCCAGAGCTTTCCATACATATTTTTACTTTATTTTTTTGCATGAGAAAAACTCCCTTTTTCAAATTTTCTTTTGAAGGTCAGTTCATCAGTCTCTTGAAGTCCAGATTTCACATCTGAGATTTCCAGAAGGTTTTGACCCCTTCAGAATCATCTCCAAAATGGAAAGTTCTTTTACAGAAACCCTTTTCTAAGGTGTTTTGAACAACTTTCATTCTCGGACTTTTCCCAGATTCTGAGGTTTTCAAGCCCTTTAAAGTCCATTTCAAAGTCAAGGGTCAACTGCCTTCTTTCATTCTGGCAGAAATGGTTTTCAACTTCCAAAATCTTTTGAGTTCCAAATCTCAACCCAAAAATCATCCAAAAAATCATGGGACTCAGTTTAAAGCCTTAAAAAGAGTTCCCAATTTTTACTTACCTCAGTTTCAACTTATTTTGGCCAAAACACATACACACACACACACACACAACAAAGGATTTTGAATGTTTGGAAGACTCGTTTTGCGAGGCGTTCCGGTGCACACTAACGTCCTTCCCTGGCACGTAACATGACCTCCGAACCTAAATCTCTGATCTCGGGCTTTTTTCAAAGTTTTGGCCCTTCAAAATTAAAATGGCGTGGCGACTCCGTTTTGATTTTCAAAAAAAATCGGGTACATCACAGTGGCGACTCCGCTGGGGACTAAGCTTTTTCTAAAAAAAAAATGATATTTGGTATATTGGTGGAAACCATTAAACTTCCCGTTATCGCCCTCCTAACACGAGTCGGGGATAAATTGTGGTCTAACAATCCCACGTGACCTGGTATCATTATTTTCAAAAAAAAAGAAAAGCTTTTGAGGGTCAAGCTTCCGTCTCAACATTTGAAAATCCTTTGCTTTGTGTGTGTTGATTTTTGCACGCTTTCGTGTTTGTTTTTGGCCGCCTCGAGAAAGTCAAAATTTTGACTCGTCGGAATAATGTCCCTAACTGTTGGAATTTTTGTGATTATGTGCTTATGTGTTCATTAATTTTCAAAAAAAAAAATTTCAAAAAAAAAAGATTTTCAAAAAAAAAGATTTTTCAAAAAGAAAATTTTCAAAAAAAATCATGCATCATGCTTTTTAAGACACATAAAAAAAATTCTATTTTACTCGTAAAAGAAGATAGATCGCTTGCACACTACGCGCACGTTGACCGTACACCGCACACTACGTCCTTAACCCGGGGAAATCCTTGTTCGCGGTCCGTTTGGTCTTATTACGCCTCTCGATGAGCACAGGACTACCTAAACATCCCTACGGAGCCTCGTGTCGACTATGCACTTGTCTCGTGACACACTTTGTCCGAGACCCGGGTTGGTTTTTAGTCCGGTCTCGTTGTCATGCCCCGTCTCGTGTATAGACCTTTCCTTTCAAGCCTTTGTCGGCATACCGACTCAATATCTTTCGGGTCCCTAATCGGGCCGAAGTCATGCCGGTTTTCCGCCGCAGACTTTGACCAAGATATTGACCGGCGCCTTGACTTCGGCTCGATCGGCACAAATTATACACCGACTCCCAAAGATTGACACCGAGTCATCAAGGATTAATCCGTTATTCCATGCCTAATTACGGCTTAACTCGACGACAAGTCAAGATCAATACGGACATTTATCACCCAAATCATGCCGACTTTTCATCGAGCCCTCGGACACGATCTTGACTTTAACGTCGCCTTTGTCCGTAATTTACATCGAATGCTCGTTAAGACTCGGGATTACCCGCCAGACTTCTAGGATCGTTTTTCTTTCGGTCGGTGGGACCCGCTTGCCCTATAGGACCTCGCCCGGGGCTGTCCACCCTGGGAGGTCGAAATACAGGTGGAATACGAGGGGCTTATAGACGTAGCGACGGGGCCCACCGATCCAGAATCGAGTAGTTTGCAAAAAAAAAGAGCAATCTTTTCCAACCAATTAGGTTAATAAAACGTGTTTTAAGTAAACATGAACAAATAATTGCATGTTGCACGAGCCTTGAGCCCAAACACCTACCCACCTTCAATTCCCGCCATCCAACCCTCGTGTCTTTCCCCCGCAGCCTCCGCACAAAGCTTGGTTTCTGGGCACCGGGTCACCGTTTGATCGCTGGGAAGAGTCAAGCGCATCGTCGCCTTCGTCGTTTGTTTCAACTCCGGGTTTCGAATGTCTCGCATCACCGGTAACGATGGGGACAACATCACTCCGCCTCCCTGGGACTCCTCGAGACAGAACAACAAATGGAATCCGCCTAGCCGTAACGTATGAGAGTGCGACAGAAAGCACACCTTGAATAGCCTTATCGAGGCTATTAAGAGCCATGGATTGGGCCGCCAGCCTCAACCCGGATGGCACCTTCACCGTGGAAGAAGAGGAAGACCTCAACCCCACTCTTGGTCGCCCGACTACTCCAGATGCCACCACCGGTGTCCCACGGTACTACCACCGTAATCCATGCTTCGATCTCTGGGTCGCCCAGCCTCCCAAACGCAGCACCACCTGATCCCCATGCAGCCCGACGAGACGAGCCAATTCCCAATGCCTCAGCTGGGACAAAATCAGACGGAATATCTTCTCATGCTTGGGGCTACCCCGAATGCCACAAAGAAATGGGGATCCCACCTCGCCTGGGACCAATCAATCCGACCTTCACAAAGAATAGCTTGGGATACCACCAGCTTGGTTCGGGCAACAATCAGAGTCCCACCTCGTAATGGTACTAGCTCAGCTTGCTCTCACACGGCTCTCCGCAAATCCATTTCTCACTCGTGACTTCTACGGGTTATCAAGCCTCCATCCCTGCTTTCATCGGAATCACCAGACCGCAAAAGATCCCCTCGGTTACACACCTTCGCCACAAAGTGCACCATGCAATTCAACAATCCAGACAAGCAGCCTCACACTCAAGCCTACTTATGGGCCTCACTCCGAAATCCGAGCTATCCGGCTACCTCAGTCCGCCTCCATTTTCCTCGCCGAATGGAAAGCCAACAAAGAAGTCACCGGGTTTTATCCTTTTGCCCAAGCTCCTACCTACACTCCCTGTGGTAATTTGGGCCAAGGACAGTTTTCACCTATGCCTCCGTGAGTACGGGTATTCCTTCCACCAATGCACCACCAACAAATCTAGTCCTCTTCCCGGCTCAAATATCGGCTCAGAATTCCCGCTCCACCTTTGGATCCCCAATTGGCTTGGTTTATGGAGCAACACAAGGAAATGAAAGCACAGATTGCCGAATCGACCGCCAAAAAGAACACCGCTCTTCGGCCTACGTATCCCGACTGATTGTCCCCCGCTCACAAGTTTGTGATGCCCACTGAATTGTTTGACGGGAGTGCATGCCCTAAAACTCACTTGGACACATATACTTTGGCAATGAAGGCTAAGTGGATGCACAAACCAGCAGCTGGGCCGATTACTTTAGTCTCTCTTTCAAGTCGTGGCTTTGAAATGGTTTTTCCGATTGCATTCGGCTAGGGCTACTTGGGGAACAGATCACCAAGATTTCACGGATAAGTATAAAGCCAACTTGGAATGGGAGACAAACAGAGTTGACTCCGCAAACAACGATGCAACGCCCTAATGAGAATATTGGGGATTTCTATAAGAGGTGGAACTTAAAGCTCTGAAATGGCCATTCCTCCTCCGACGAGGAGCAAGTAGACATCTTTCGCTCATGCTTGAAGCCGCATTTGAGAGCTTCCTCGCCACTTCCCTACGCCGACTTGCGTGCAATGGTTAATTCCGGGGCTAAGTTCGAAAAGGCTTACAATCGCCAGCCTGACCGCCGCACTCGCTACGCATACCGGGTTTCTTCCACCTCCAACACAGCCTCCCGCCCAACCAAAAGGTAAAGAAGTGATTAGCTATGCGGGACAGATCAGAATAATGCTACTTCCTTTGTTCCCAAGAAACCCGATCCATCCATCCCGCTCCAAAACTTGGGAAACTTTGGGATGCCTTTGAGTGATATCTTCAGAGGTTTGGTGAGAGAAGGTTTGCTCCGGCCTTTGGAAAATTATCGCCTAGAAACCCCAATGCTCCTTTGATACCTCCAAGCATTGTGCCTTTCATCGCACTATGGGCACCCGACGAATGATTGCGTCCCCGAAAAGGCCATCCAAGGTTTGATTGAGCAAGGGAGGTTAGAGATGCCTCAAGGGCCTAACACTATCAATAACCCGCTCCCTAACAACATGAGTGTCAACATGATCGAAGTTTGGTGGTTCAAGCCTTGTGGGCATAATGGAATTTGACACGCCCCTTGTGAGGTCGGTGAATCACCATCGCAGCGATGAAAGTGTTTGGATTAAGAAAGAGATTGCCAAGGAAATCCCGATGGAAAGATCTCGCAATAGCTCCTGCCTCCAAAGCCGAAGAATAGATGCATGGTTCAACAAAGAAAGAGCCTAGACCGGGGCTACCTATCTTTAAAATAGTCTTTTGAGTCAACCTTCGTAGGGTCTAGTACTTTTCTTTCACCTAAGTCCTTCCCGGACATTTGTCGTTGTAGTCCATTTTGGACATAGTGGTTAAGTGCCTAATTTTTAATATAAGTCTTTTTTTCTTTTCTTGCTAGACTCGAGACATCACTTGCGCACTCCACGTTACACTTAATTGAAATGGTTTTATCCAAAATGATCACTTGTGTCGCTTCAACCACTAATTCTTCGAAAATGATTAATATTTAAACTAATCGGAGTGAGAAAATCAATTGATATCCTTCCCAAATTGGGGCTTACCAACTCCCCATCTTGCATCTCATATGCTCACATCCCTTTCATCATCATCATCTCGTTGCTCGATGAATTTGCATGGATCTTTTCTCATATAAAGTTTAAGCAAGCAATGAAGACTTAAATCTCGATTAGATCATCCAGTAGGGATTGCGGTTGAAATCTTTCACCCATAGGAAAGCCATTACCTCACCCTTACTAAACACTACCCTCTCATTTCAAGATCGGCGTGTTTTGAAACCCGGTTTAGCCATCATTTTTGCTCCATACTGAGAGAAAGTCCAAGCGAGCCCAAGAGTTTAGCTTCGAGAGTCGGCGATGCGCAAAATATCTCAAGCCATGAAGGAAGGACAAAGATAATCTTCAACTCCTCAGAGGCTTCAAGCCAAAAAAAAACAAAAAAAAAAAAACAAAAAACAAAAAAAAAAAACAAAAAAAAACAAAAAAAAAACAAAAAGAAAAAAAAAAGAAGAACTCGTCGGTCCTCAAAAGTCCCCGACTTCTCAATGATCAAAAAGGAGCCCGAATTCTCGTAAGATCGCAAAAAGTTGTCGATAGCTTGGACTTCCTCTCACCATTACCTTAAATCAATCCCAAGCCATCCTCTCTATTTTAGAGGATACTCCCATTACCCTCGCCTTTGGCCAAAGTCAAAATTTGACCTCTCATTCTTAGAGGCAATCAATCTTCCCCGCCATAGATTTCCCAAACACGTCCCTACAAGCCAACCTCTCATCTTTAGAGGTTCGCCAAGAAAGGCCCACCGACCTCTCATCTTAAGAGGTCAAAATTTCCCAAAATCACCCGATGGCCGATCGAAGCCCTAAACCCAACTACAATTCCTATCGGATAGCGCTTTCATTCTAATATCCTCGATGTCGTGATCAAATTAATGCTTCATTGCTTGCTTAAAATTGGAATCTAATCCATCTTGTCCAAAATTACCAATCAAAGATTGTGCAAATTCAACCCTTCCCTTCATGTGAGCATATTTCATTTCTCCTCACAAACACTTGCCGTGGATGTCCCATCGTGGCTTCTCGTGATCCGTGTCTTTCTTCATGGACACTCTAAGGGGATATGTTATTCAATCCTCAAAATCCCCAAAGGTCCTCAGACCTCGAATTTCAACATTCGTTCTCTTTCATTCGGGATAGGCCCGAACTACGGCGACCCGAGCTCTTCATAATGGAGGGAACGTAGGCAACTGTAAATGGTCCGGTCGAAATCACAAACAAATTTCAAAAAAAATCCGTTCTCATCAAGGATTATCCGTATACACTTTCCGCCCTTTCGAGCTTGATTCTCGATATCAGTTGGTTTTCTCCTTGTGATTAATCAAAATATTTGTTTATATCGTAATTAGGAGTTGAATAACCCGAACATTAACAAAAGGTTTTAAGCCTTGTGATCATCATGAATAAGACAAGTTTTCAAGTTGTCTCGACAAGTCTTCTCTCTCTCCATCATAGGGAAATAGAGCCAAACACTCGTCTTTCCGTCGCCAGGGCTTCCATACACCTTTCCACACCTTGTGATGCTTATACTCTCTCAAAAGAGTCAAACCAAAAGCGAGAGTGTCATACACAAAATTCGGGAGACATTCCCACCTTTCAAAAGATGTGCCCCTGCACGTAAGCATCTCCGAGTCTTGTCCAAGAATCGGTCGACTAAGGTCTCGAAGAGACGGGTGCCCCTCCGTAAGACTACTCAATTTCTTCACGCCTGGGCTTCGCTAAGCTGGTTCTCCTGTGTTCTCCTATAGTAGCTCTTTGCCGGGGCTTATATAGTCATCTTTGGGACCACATTTGGTTCTTCACTACGAGATAGACTCGCCAAGTCGCTTCTTCAAAATCCGGACTTTGCCTACTCAGATCCGGGCTTGGCCAAGACGGTCTTTTGGACCCGAATTTTATCAAGAAAGAATTTCAAATTCTTCGTAACTGTACACGTAAGCTTCCCGTATGCATCGGAATTCAAGATCGTGGTTTCTCCCGCATTAGCAATTCCATCAAATCATTCTCCGAACAAGGTTTCGCCAAAGTCACACTCACCCAAATGAAGGAAGGCGTCGCTCATATCGACGTGCTCCTAGAGCCTCGTCGCAAGCCTAGATGACCAAGAATGAGAGGGAAAATTTCAACCAAAACCCGGGATCTGAATCCAATCTCATCAAAATTGAGGTCCATGTGATACTGTCAACAAAACCTCACCAACAACCGCTGTTTAAATCGCGATCAAGGGTTCTCATCCCCCACATGCTCAAAATTGCTCCAAAACAAGCCTCCAGACACATATACATCACCATGCATCCCCACAAAAATCTCCCAAGGGCTCATGTAGCATGCACAAAACTTGAATCAATAGGAAAAATCCTAAGTGATTGAAAATCATAAATCGTAATTTCCCTGCCAAAAAGCGTAGGCTAAGTGCATCTTCGAAAGCAAGTAAATGCATCATCTCATAATCATTTTTGGTTCCATGCATGCATCTTTCATCATGAATGCCATATATGCATCTTCCTCTTCACTAACGAATGCATGAATTCGGCAAGGATGATCTTCACCAAAAGTCGACCTCCAACATCCACAACCATATGAAGACCGCCTCCAGTGTCTACACCCGGCCGAGGCGCCAAGTTCTCAAATACACCCGGGCCGAGGCGCCAAGTTCTCAAAGTACAATACGGGGCGTGCGCCAAGTTCTCAAAATACACACGGTCGAGACGCCAAGTTCTCAAATACGCTTAGTCAGAACGCCAAGTTCTCGAATGCAACCGCCGTAACGCCAAGTTCTCGAATGCAAATCACTGGCCGTGGACGCCAAGTTCTCAAAATGCAAATCGGTCAGGGACGCCAAGTTCTCGAATGCAAATCGGTCAGAGACGCCAAGTTCTCAAATACAAATCGGTCAGAGACGCCAAGTTCTCAAATACAATGCGGTCAGAGACACCAAATTCTCAAAAGCAAGAAGTCCCAATGTGAAGACAAGCTCAACAACCTCTACAAGGTTGACGATCACCAAGAAGATACGCACTCAAACCAAACTCCTCCTTCAGTCAAAAATGCCTCCAAAGACAAAGAAATCGTCGCATAAACCGTCCCACGAACGGCAACCTAACAACTCTTCATCAACATCACCGAAGCCTCAGCTTCTTCCTATAGCCTGTGTAAGCACAAAGATGTATGAAAGCATATCTTAGTCAACTACTTTTCTAAAAGAACATTATCATCAAATCTTAGGGTGACTTCCCGTAAAATAATGGGACACAGGCGACTTCCCAAAAATAGTCAAACCATAGGGCGTATTACTTCCCAAACAATAAAACCTTAGGGTGACTTCCCAAAAAATAGGCGACTTCCCAAAATAGTCAAACCATGACTTCCCAAAATAGTCGATCTTGTGGCGACTTCCCAAAACAAACCTTAGGCGACTTCCCAAAAATAAAACCATAGGGCGACTTCCCAAAATAGTCAGATCTTAGGGCTGACTTCCCAAAACAATAAAGGGCGACTTCCCAAAACAACCAAACCATGTGGCGACTTCCCAAAATAGTCGTATCTTAGGGCGACTTCCCAAAATAGTCGATCGTAGGGGCGATCCAAAAATAGTCGACCACAGGCGACTTCCCAAAACAAATAAACCCAGTATACTTCCCGAAAATCACCAAAAACCTTAGGGCGACTTCCCAAAACAAAACCAAACCTTAGGGTGACTTCCCAAAAATACAAACCTTAGGGCGACTTCCCCAAAAATAGTCGAACCTTAGGTGACTTCCCCAAAATAGTCCATCATGTGGCGACTTCCCAAAATAGCCGATCATAGGCGACTTCCCAAAAATAGTCAAACCATAGGGCGACTTCCCAAAAATAGTCAAACCTTGTGGCGACTTCCCAAAATAGTCAAACCATGTAGCGACTTCCCCAAAATAGTCAAACTAGGGCGACTTCCCCAAAATAGTCGATCGTAGGTGACTTCCCAAAATAGTCGTACTTATAGGGCGACTTCCCAAAAATAGTCGATCGTAGGGTGACTTCCCAAAATAGTCGAAACCATAGGGCTACTTCCCAAAAATAGTCAAACCTTAGGGCGACTTCCCAAAATAATAAACCTAGTGGTGACTTCCCAACAAATAGTCGAGATCATAAGGGCGACTTCCCAAAAATCGTCAGATCATAGGGTGACTTCCCAAAAATAGTCGACCATAGGGCGACTTCCCCAAAATAGTCAAACCTTATGTGCGACTTCCCAAAAACAGTCAAACCAGGCTTACTTCCCAAAATGACTCATCGTGTGGCGACTTCCCCAAAAATAGTCAAACTATGTGGCGACTTCCCTACAAATAGTCGAACCTTAGTGGTGACTTCCCAAAAATGTAACAATTGCAGGACTTCCTCTAAAAAATAGTCAAACCTACAAGGCGACTTCCCCCAAAATGGGCCAAAACCAGTGCGACTTCCTCCCAAAATAGTCGATCATAGGGCGACTTCCCAAAAATAGTCAACCTTAGGGCGACTTCCCCAAAATAGCGCAAACCTATAGGCGACTTCCCAAAACAGCGCAAACCATCATAAAGTGCGACTTCCCCAAAAATAGATCGAATAGGGCGACTTCCCAAAATAGTCGTACCAGTAGGCAGACTTCCCAAAAATAGTCGCACCTTAGGGCGACTTCCCAAAAATAGTCAGATCATAGGGCGATTTCCTCAAAATAGTCATGTAACCATGATGGTGATCTTCCCAAAATAGTCAGACCATGTGGCGACTTCCCAAAATAGTCAGGCCATAGTAGGTGACTTCCCGAAAACAAATGTGACCATAGGGTGACTTCCCAAAAATAGTCGACATGGCGACTTCCCAAAATAGTCAAACCATGTAGGTGACTTCCCGAAAACAAAACCTTAGGCTTCCCAAAAATAGTCAAAACCATGTGGCGACTTCCCCAAAATAGTCAAACCATGTAATGACTTCCCAAAATAGTCGACATGTGGCTTACTTCCCAAAAATAGTAAAACCATGGCGACTTCCCCCAAAAATAGTCAAAACCTAGGCGACTTCCCAAAATAGTCAAACCATGTGGCGACTTCCCAAAATAGTCGATCATGGCGACTTCCCAAAAATGGTGACTTCCCAAAATAGTCAAACCATTAGCGACTTTCCAAAAGTAGCCGACACAGTGCGACTTCCCAAAATAGTCAAAACCATAGGCGATTCCCCCAAAATAGTCAAACCATAAAGGCGACTTCAAAAATGGTCAGGCGACTTCCCAAAATAGTCAATGACCATGTGGCGATCAAAACATTCTACAGTGGAGACTTCCCAAAAATAGTCGATTACAAGGCGACTTCCCCGAAAAACGCCTCAAACCTTAGGCGACTTCCCCAAAACAAAATAAAACCTTAGGCGACTTTCAAAGAGACCATAGGGTGACTTCCCCAAAATAGTCGACCATGAGTGACTTCCCCAAAATAGTCAAATCTAGACGACCTTCCTAAAGCAAGAGTGGTCGACCACTAAGATAGTCGAAAGATCGAACTACGATCGGCTTGATTCCTTTTAAGGATACGTAGGTAGCCTATTAAATAGGTTCAGCCCACTCGATCACTTGATCATCCCGCCAAATATGGAGCTCTTTCTTATCGACGACCCCGCTTCCTTCGAAAGCGCCGTCCGCCGAGGGGCTACCGTAAGTGCTCCAATTTGAGCTTTAGCATTTTCGTTAGAAAATTAACGAAAGTTATAACATTTCTAACAATTCCTAACATTCCTAACATTTCTAACCAAGTAAGGGTAGATTAGGATTGCCAAAAAAAGATAAACCAAGAAAAGGAATCAAAAAGCAAAAGAAATAAGAAAAACCCTAAATAGAAATGGTCGAACAAAACCGGCCGATTAATTTGAATTTTGAAAAGATTATTCTTCCCGTCCAAAGCCCGAAGCCGTAATTAATGAACAAAGGCACGCGACCAACCTTGTCCGCGCGGATATG